>CM065485.1:22960987-22979987 GCA_032873175.1 Leptopilina drosophilae | reverse complement strand
CAAATTCGATCGAAAACTTATTTTTCAAGTAAAGTTTGACTAGAAAATACAAGATTTCGATAAATCTAATCGATAATGCAAATTTTGAAAATTTTTGTAGAAAAAGAAACGAGAAAATTGACAAATTTTCATTTTCGAGGAATTTTTAAAAATCGTTTTAAAACTGATTTTTTGTGTAGAATTCATTTAGAAAATAAAAAGAAATCACGAAACTAGTCTAAATTTACTATTTTGAAAATTTTCCAAAAATTTAAATTCAAAAATATGATGAATTTCACGATTTTTAATTTTCCAATGGAAAAAAACGAAAAAAGCGACGATTTTTAAATTTCGAAAATTTGTCAAATTCGATCAAAAACTTATTTTTCAAGAAAGATTTGACTAGAAAATACAAGATTTCGATAAATCTAATCGAAAATGCAAATTTTGAAAATTTTTGTAGAAAAAGAAACGAGAAAATTGACAAATTTTCATTTTCGAGGAATTTTTAAAAATCGTTTTAAAACTGATTTTTTGTGTAGAATTCATTTAGAAAATAAAAAGAAATCACGAAACTAGTCTAAATTTACTATTTTGAAAATTTTCCAAAAATTTAAATTCAAAAATATGATGAATTTCACGATTTTTAATTTTCCAATGGAAAAAAACGAAAAAAGCGACGATTTTTAAATTTCGAAAATTTGTCAAATTCGATCAAAAACTTATTTTTCAAGAAAGATTTGACTAGAAAATACAAGATTTCGATAAATCTAATCGAAAATGCAAATTTTGAAAATTTTTGTAGAAAAAGAAACGAGAAAATTGACAAATTTTCATTTTCGAGGAATTTTTAAAAATCGTTTTAAAACTGATTTTTTGTGTAGAATTCATTTAGAAAATAAAAAGAAATCACGAAACTAGTCTAAATTTACTATTTTGAAAATTTTCCAAAAATTTAAATTCAAAAATATGATGAATTTCACGATTTTTAATTTTCCAATTGAAAAAAACGAAAAAAGCGACGATTTTTAAATTTCGAAAATTTGTCAAATTCGATCAAAAACTTATTTTTCAAGAAAGATTTGACTAGAAAATACAAGATTTCGATAAATCTAATCGAAAATGCAAATTTTGAAAATTTTTGTAGAAAATGAAACGAGAAAATTGACAAATTTTCATTTTCGAGGAATTTTTGAAAATCGTTTTAAAACTGATTTTTTGTGTAGAATTCATTTAGAAAATAAAAAGAAATCACGAAACTAGTCTAAATTTACTATTTTGAAAATTTTCCAAAAATTTAAATTCAAAAATATGATGAATTTCACGATTTTTAATTTTCCAATGGAAAAAAACGAAAAAAGCGACGATTTTTAAAAATTTCTCGAAAATTTGTCAAATTCGATCAAAAATTTATTTTTCAAGTAAGATTTGACTAGAAAATACAAGATTTCGATAAATCTAATCGAAAATGCAAATTTTGAAAATTTTTGTAGAAAATGAAACGAGAAAATTGACAAATTTTCATTTTCGAGGAATTTTTGAAAATCGTTTTAAAACTGATTTTTTGTGTAGAATTCATTTAGAAAATAAAAAGAAATCACGAAACTAGTCTAAATTTACTATTTTGAAAATTTTCCAAAAATTTAAATTCAAAAATATGATGAATTTCACGATTTTTAATTTTCCAATTGAAAAAAACGAAAAAAGCGACGATTTTTAAATTTCGAAAATTTGTCAAATTCGATCAAAAACTTATTTTTCAAGAAAGATTTGACTAGAAAATACAAGATTTCGATAAATCTAATCGATAATGCAAATTTTGAAAATTTTTGTAGAAAAAGAAACGAGAAAATTGACAAATTTTCATTTTCGAGAAATTTTTAAAAAACCGTTTTAATACTGATTTTTTGTGTAAAATTCATTTAGAAAATAAAAAGAAATCACGAAACTAGTCTAAATTTACTATTTTGAAAATTTTCCAAAAATTTAAATTCAAAAATATGATGAATTTCACGATTTTTAATTTTCCAATGGAAAAAAACGAAAAAAGCGACGATTTTTAAATTTCGAAAATTTGTCAAATTCGATCAAAAACTTATTTTTCAAGTAAAGTTTGACTAGAAAATACAAGATTTCGATAAATCTAATCGATAATGCAAATTTTGAAAATTTTTGTAGAAAAAGAAACGAGAAAATTGACAAATTTTCATTTTCGAGGAATTTTTAAAAATCGTTTTAAAACTGATTTTTTGTGTAGAATTCATTTAGAAAATAAAAAGAAATCACGAAACTAGTCTAAATTTACTATTTTGAAAATTTTCCAAAAATTTAAATTCAAAAATATGATGAATTTCACGATTTTTAATTTTCCAATGGAAAAAAACGAAAAAAGCGACGATTTTTAAATTTCGAAAATTTGTCAAATTCGATCAAAAACTTATTTTTCAAGAAAGATTTGACTAGAAAATACAAGATTTCGATAAATCTAATCGAAAATGCAAATTTTGAAAATTTTTGTAGAAAAAGAAACGAGAAAATTGACAAATTTTCATTTTCGAGGAATTTTTAAAAATCGTTTTAAAACTGATTTTTTGTGTAGAATTCATTTAGAAAATAAAAAGAAATCACGAAACTAGTCTAAATTTACTATTTTAAAAATTTTTTAAAAATTTAAATTCAAAAATATGATGAATTTCACGATTTTTAATTTTCCAATGGAAAAAAAACGAAAAAAGCGACGATTTTTAAATTTCGAAAATTTGTCAAATTCGATCAAAAACTTATTTTTCAAGAAAGATTTGACTAGAAAATACAAGATTTCGATAAATCTAATCGAAAATGCAAATTTTGAAAATTTTTGTAGAAAAAGAAACGAGAAAATTGACAAATTTTTATTTTCGAGGAATTTTTAAAAATCGTTTTAAAACTGATTTTTTGTGTATAGTTCATTTAGAAATAAAAAAGAAATCACGAAACTAGTCTAAATTTACTATTTTGAAAATTTTCCAAAAATTTAAATTTAAAAATATGATGAATTTCACGATTTTTAATTTTCCAATGGAAAAAAACGAAAAAAGCGACGATTTTTAAATTTCGAAAATTTGTCAAATTCGATCAAAAACTTATTTTTCAAGAAAGATTTGACTAGAAAATACAAGATTTCGATAAATCTAATCGAAAATGCAAATTTTGAAAATTTTTGTAGAAAAAGAAACGAGAAAATTGACAAATTTTCATTTTCGAGGAATTTTTAAAAATCGTTTTAAAACTGATTTTTTGTGTAGAATTCATTTAGAAAATAAAAAGAAATCACGAAACTAGTCTAAATTTACTATTTTGAAAATTTTCCAAAAATTTAAATTCAAAAATATGATGAATTTCACGATTTTTAATTTTCCAATGGAAAAAAACGAAAAAAGCGACGATTTTTTAATTTCGACAATTTGTCAAATTCGATCAAAAACTTATTTTTCAAGAAAGATTTGACTTTAAAATACAAGATTTCGATAAATCTAATCGAAAATGCAAATTTTGAAAATTTTTGTAGAAAAAGAAACGAGAAAATTGACAAATTTTCATTTTCGAGGAATTTTTAAAAATCGTTTTAAAACTGATTTTTTGTGTAGAATTCATTTAGAAAATAAAAAGAAATCACGAAACTAGTCTAAATTTACTATTTTGAAAATTTTCCAAAAATTTAAATTCAAAAATATGATGAATTTCACGATTTTTAATTTTCCAATGGAAAAAAAACGAAAAAAGCGACGATTTTTAAATTTCGAAAATTTGTCAAATTCGATCAAAAACTTATTTTTCAAGAAAGATTTGACTAGAAAATACAAGATTTCGATAAATCTAATCGAAAATGCAAATTTTGAAAATTTTTGTAGAAAAAGAAACGAGAAAATTGACAAATTTTCATTTTCGAGGAATTTTTAAAAATCGTTTTAAAACTGATTTTTTGTGTAGAATTCATTTAGAAAATAAAAAGAAATCACGAAACTAGTCTAAATTTACTATTTTGAAAATTTTCCAAAAATTTAAATTCAAAAATATGATGAATTTCACGATTTTTAATTTTCCAATGGAAAAAAACGAAAAAAGCGACGATTTTTAAATTTCGAAAATTTGTCAAATTCGATCAAAAACTTATTTTTCAAGAAAGATTTGACTAGAAAATACAAGATTTCGATAAATCTAATCGAAAATGCAAATTTTGAAAATTTTTGTAGAAAAAGAAACGAGAAAATTGACAAATTTTCATTTTCGAGGAATTTTTAAAAATCGTTTAAAAACTGATTTTTTGTGTAGAATTCATTTAGAAAATAAAAAGAAATCACGAAACTAGTCTAAATTTACTATTTTGAAAATTTTCCAAAAATTTAAATTCAAAAATATGATGAATTTCACGATTTTTAATTTTCCAATGGAAAAAAACGAAAAAAGCGACGATTTTTAAATTTCGAAAATTTGTCAAATTCTATCAAAAACTTATTTTTCAAGAAAGATTTGACTAGAAAATACAAGATTTCAATAAATTTAATCGAAAATGCAAATTTTGCAAATTTTTGTAGAAAAAGAAACGAGAAAATTGACAAATTTTCATTTTCGAGGAATTTTTAAAAATCGTTTTAAAACTGATTTTTTGTGTAGAATTCATTTAGAAAATAAAAAGAAATCACGAAACTAGTCTAAATTTACTATTTTGAAAATTTTCCAAAAATTTAAATTCAAAAATATGATGAATTTCACGATTTTTAATTTTCCAATGGAAAAAAACGAAAAAAGCGACGATTTTTAAATTTCGAAAATTTGTCAAATTCGATCAAAAACTTATTTTTCAAGAAAGATTTGACTAGAAAATACAAGATTTCGATAAATCTAATCGAAAATGCAAATTTTGAAAATTTTTGTAGAAAAAGAAACGAGAAAATTGACAAATTTTCATTTTCGAGGAATTTTTAAAAATCGTTTTAAAACTGATTTTTTGTGTAGAATTCATTTAGAAAATAAAAAGAAATCACGAAACTAGTCTAAATTTACTATTTTGAAAATTTTCCAAAAATTTAAATTCAAAAATATGATGAATTTCACGATTTTTAATTTTCCAATGGAAAAAAACGAAAAAAGCGACGATTTTTAAATTTCGAAAATTTGTCAAATTCGATCAAAAACTTATTTTTCAAGAAAGATTTGACTAGAAAATACAAGATTTCGATAAATCTAATCGAAAATGCAAATTTTGAAAATTTTTGTAGAAAAAGAAACGAGAAAATTGACAAATTTTCATTTTCGAGGAATTTTTAAAAATCGTTTTAAAACTGATTTTTTGTGTAGAATTCATTTAGAAAATAAAAAGAAATCACGAAACTAGTCTAAATTTACTATTTTGAAAATTTTCCAAAAATTTAAATTCAAAAATATGATGAATTTCACGATTTTTAATTTTCCAATGGAAAAAAACGAAAAAAGCGACGATTTTTAAATTTCGAAAATTTGTCAAATTCGATCAAAAACTTATTTTTCAAGAAAGATTTGACTAGAAAATACAAGATTTCGATAAATCTAATCGAAAATGCAAATTTTGAAAATTTTTGTAGAAAAAGAAACGAGAAAATTGACAAATTTTCATTTTCGAGAAATTTTTAAAAATCGTTTTAAAACTGATTTTTTGTGTAGAATTCATTTAGAAAATAAAAAGAAATCACGAAACTAGTCTAAATTTACTATTTTGAAAATTTTCCAAAAATTTAAATTCAAAAATATGATGAATTTCACGATTTTTAATTTTCCAATGGAAAAAAAACGAAAAAAGCGACGATTTTTAAATTTCGAAAATTTGTCAAATTCGATCAAAATTTTATTTTTCAAGTAAGATTTGACTAGAAAATACAAGATTTCGATAAATCTAATCGAAAATGCAAATTTTGAAAATTTTTGTAGAAAAAGAAACGAGAAAATTGACAAATTTTCATTTTCGAGGAATTTTTAAAAATCGTTTTAAAACTGATTTTTTGTGTAGAATTCATTTAGAAAATAAAAAGAAATCACGAAACTAGTCTAAATTTACTATTTTGAAAATTTTCCAAAAATTTAAATTCAAAAATATGATGAATTTCACGATTTTTAATTTTCCAATGGAAAAAAACGAAAAAAGCGACGATTTTTAAATTTCGAAAATTTGTCAAATTCGATCAAAAACTTATTTTTCAAGAAAGATTTGACTAGAAAATACAAGATTTCGATAAATCTAATCGAAAATGCAAATTTTGAAAATTTTTGTAGAAAAAGAAACGAGAAAATTGACAAATTTTCATTTTCGAGGAATTTTTAAAAATCGTTTTAAAACTGATTTTTTGTGTAGAATTCATTTAGAAAATAAAAAGAAATCACGAAACTAGTCTAAATTTACTATTTTGAAAATTTTCCAAAAATTTAAATTCAAAAATATGATGAATTTCACGATTTTTAATTTTCCAATGGAAAAAAACGAAAAAAGCGACGATTTTTAAATTTCGAAAATTTGTCAAATTCGATCAAAAACTTATTTTTCAAGAAAGATTTGACTAGAAAATACAAGATTTCGATAAATCTAATCGAAAATGCAAATTTTGAAAATTTTTGTAGAAAAAGAAACGAGAAAATTGACAAATTTTCATTTTCGAGGAATTTTTAAAAATCGTTTTAAAACTGATTTTTTGTGTAGAATTCATTTAGAAAATAAAAAGAAATCACGAAACTAGTCTAAATTTACTATTTTGAAAATTTTCCAAAAATTTAAATTCAAAAATATGATGAATTTCACGATTTTTAATTTTCCAATGGAAAAAAACGAAAAAAGCGACGATTTTTAAATTTCGAAAATTTGTCAAATTCGATCAAAAACTTATTTTTCAAGTAAGATTTGACTAGAAAATACAAGATTTCGATTAATCTAATCGAAAATGCAAATTTTGAAAATTTTTGTAGAAAAAGAAACGAGAAAATTGACAAATTTTCATTTTCGAGGAATTTTTAAAAATCGTTTTAAAACTGATTTTTTGTGTAGAATTCATTTAGAAAATAAAAAGAAATCACGAAACTAGTCTAAATTTACTATTTTGAAAATTTTCCAAAAATTTAAATTCAAAAATATGATGAATTTCACGATTTTTAATTTTCCAATGGAAAAAAACGAAAAAAGCGACGATTTTTAAATTTCGAAAATTTGTCAAATTCGATCAAAAACTTATTTTTCAAGTAAGATTTGACTAGAAAATACAAGATTTCGATAAATCTAATCGAAAATGCAAATTTTGAAAATTTTTGTAGAAAAAGAAACGAGAAAATTGACAAATTTTCATTTTCGAGGAATTTTTAAAAATCGTTTTAAAACTGATTTTTTGTGTAGAATTCATTTAGAAAATAAAAAGAAATCACGAAACTAGTCTAAATTTACTATTTTGAAAATTTTCCAAAAATTTAAATTCAAAAATATGATGAATTTCACGATTTTTAATTTTCCAATGGAAAAAAACGAAAAAAGCGACGATTTTTAAATTTCGAAAATTTGTCAAATTCGATCAAAAACTTATTTTTCAAGTAAGATTTGACTAGAAAATACAAGATTTCGATAAATCTAATCGAAAATGCAAATTTTGAAAATTTTTGTAGAAAAAGAAACGAGAAAATTGACAAATTTTCATTTTCGAGGAATTTTTAAAAATCGTTTAAAACCTGATTTTTTGTGTATAATTCATTTAGAAAATAAAAAGAAATCACGAAACTAGTCTAAATTTACTATTTTGAAAATTTTCCAAAAATTTAAATTCAAAAATATGATGAATTTCACGATTTTTAATTTTCCAATGGAAAAAAACGAAAAAAGCGACGATTTTTGAATTTCGAAAATTTGTCAAATTCGATCAAAAACTTATTTTTCAAGTAAGATTTGACTAGAAAATACAAGATTTCGATAAATCTAATCGAATATGCAAATTTTGAAAATTTTTGTAGAAAAAGAAACGAGAAAATTGACAAATTTTCATTTTCGAGGAATTTTTAAAAATCGTTTTAAAACTGATTTTTTGTGTAGAATTCATTTAGAAAATAAAAAGAAATCACGAAACTAGTCTAAATTTACTATTTTGAAAATTTTCCAAAAATTTAAATTCAAAAATATGATGAATTTCACGATTTTTAATTTTCCAATGGAAAAAAACGAAAAAAGCGACGATTTTTAAATTTCGAAAATTTGTCAAATTCGATCAAAAACTTATTTTTCAAGTAAGATTTGACTAGAAAATACAAGATTTCGATAAATCTAATCGAAAATGCAAATTTTGAAAATTTTTGTAGAAAAAGAAACGAGAAAATTGACAAATTTTCATTTTCGAGGAATTTTTAAAAATCGTTTTAAAACTGATTTTTTGTGTAGAATTCATTTAGAAAATAAAAAGAAATCACGAAACTAGTCTAAATTTACTATTTTGAAAATTTTCCAAAAATTTAAATTCAAAAATATGATGAATTTCACGATTTTTAATTTTCCAATGGAAAAAAACGAAAAAAGCGACGATTTTTAAATTTCGAAAATTTGTCAAATTCGATCAAAAACTTATTTTTCAAGAAAGATTTGACTAGAAAATACAAGATTTCGATAAATCTAATCGAAAATGCAAATTTTGAAAATTTTTGTAGAAAAAGAAACGAGAAAATTGACAAATTTTCATTTTCGAGGAATTTTTAAAAATCGTTTTAAAACTGATTTTTTGTGTAGAATTCATTTAGAAAATAAAAAGAAATCACGAAACTAGTCTAAATTTACTATTTTGAAAATTTTCCAAAAATTTAAATTCAAAAATATGATGAATTTCACGATTTTTAATTTTCCAATGGAAAAAAACGAAAAAAGCGACGATTTTTAAATTTCGAAAATTTGTCAAATTCGATCAAAAACTTATTTTTCAAGAAAGATTTGACTAGAAAATACAAGATTTCGATAAATCTAATCGAAAATGCAAATTTTGAAAATTTTTGTAGAAAAAGAAACGAGAAAATTGACAAATTTTCATTTTCGAGGAATTTTTAAAAATCGTTTTAAAACTGATTTTTTGTGTAGAATTCATTTAGAAAATAAAAAGAAATCACGAAACTAGTCTAAATTTACTATTTTGAAAATTTTCCAAAAATTTAAATTCAAAAATATGATGAATTTCACGATTTTTAATTTTCCAATGGAAAAAAACGAAAAAAGCGACGATTTTTAAATTTCGAAAATTTGTCAAATTCGATCAAAAACTTATTTTTCAAGTAAGATTTGACTAGAAAATACAAGATTTCGATAAATCTAATCGAAAATGCAAATTTTGAAAATTTTTGTAGAAAAAGAAACGAGAAAATTGACAAATTTTCATTTTCGAGGAATTTTTAAAAATCGTTTTAAAACTGATTTTTTGTGTAGAATTCATTTAGAAAATAAAAAGAAATCACGAAACTAGTCTAAATTTACTATTTTGAAAATTTTCCAAAAATTTAAATTCAAAAATATGATGAATTTCACGATTTTTAATTTTCCAATGGAAAAAAACGAAAAAAGCGACGATTTTTAAATTTCGAAAATTTGTCAAATTCGATCAAAAACTTATTTTTCAAGAAAGATTTGACTAGAAAATACAAGATTTCGATAAATCTAATCGAAAATGCAAATTTTGAAAATTTTTGTAGAAAAAGAAACGAGAAAATTGACAAATTTTCATTTTCGAGGAATTTTTAAAAATCGTTTTAAAACTGATTTTTTGTGTAGAATTCATTTAGAAAATAAAAAGAAATCACGAAACTAGTCTAAATTTACTATTTTGAAAATTTTCCAAAAATTTAAATTCAAAAATATGATGAATTTCACGATTTTTAATTTTCCAATGGAAAAAAACGAAAAAAGCGACGATTTTTAAATTTCGAAAATTTGTCAAATTCGATCAAAAACTTATTTTTCAAGAAAGATTTGACTAGAAAATACAAGATTTCGATAAATCTAATCGAAAATGCAAATTTTGAAAATTTTTGTAGAAAAAGAAACGAGAAAATTGACAAATTTTCATTTTCGAGGAATTTTTAAAAATCGTTTTAAAACTGATTTTTTGTGTAGAATTCATTTAGAAAATAAAAAGAAATCACGAAACTAGTCTAAATTTACTATTTTGAAAATTTTCCAAAAATTTAAATTCAAAAATATGATGAATTTCACGATTTTTAATTTTCCAATGGAAAAAAACGAAAAAAGCGACGATTTTTAAATTTCGAAAATTTGTCAAATTCGATCAAAAACTTATTTTTCAAGAAAGATTTGACTAGAAAATACAAGATTTCGATAAATCTAATCGAAAATGCAAATTTTGAAAATTTTTGTAGAAAAAGAAACGAGAAAATTGACAAATTTTCATTTTCGAGGAATTTTTAAAAATCGTTTTAAAACTGATTTTTTGTGTAGAATTCATTTAGAAAATAAAAAGAAATCACGAAACTAGTCTAAATTTACTATTTTGAAAATTTTCCAAAAATTTAAATTCAAAAATATGATGAATTTCACGATTTTTAATTTTCCAATGGAAAAAAACGAAAAAAGCGACGATTTTTAAATTTCGAAAATTTGTCAAATTCGATCAAAAACTTATTTTTCAAGTAAGATTTGACTAGAAAATACAAGATTTCGATAAATCTAATCGAAAATGCAAATTTTGAAAATTTTTGTAGAAAAAGAAACGAGAAAATTGACAAATTTTCATTTTCGAGGAATTTTTAAAAATCGTTTTAAAACTGATTTTTTGTGTAGAATTCATTTAGAAAATAAAAAGAAATCACGAAACTAGTCTAAATTTACTATTTTGAAAATTTTCCAAAAATTTAAATTCAAAAATATGATGAATTTCACGATTTTTAATTTTCCAATGGAAAAAAACGAAAAAAGCGACGATTTTTAAATTTCGAAAATTTGTCAAATTCGATCAAAAACTTATTTTTCAAGAAAGATTTGACTAGAAAATACAAGATTTCGATAAATCTAATCGAAAATGCAAATTTTGAAAATTTTTGTAGAAAAAGAAACGAGAAAATTGACAAATTTTCATTTTCGAGGAATTTTTAAAAATCGTTTTAAAACTGATTTTTTGTGTAGAATTCATTTAGAAAATAAAAAGAAATCACGAAACTAGTCTAAATTTACTATTTTGAAAATTTTCCAAAAATTTAAATTCAAAAATATGATGAATTTCACGATTTTTAATTTTCCAATGGAAAAAAACGAAAAAAGCGACGATTTTTAAATTTCGAAAATTTGTCAAATTCGATCAAAAACTTATTTTTCAAGAAAGATTTGACTAGAAAATACAAGATTTCGATAAATCTAATCGAAAATGCAAATTTTGAAAATTTTTGTAGAAAAAGAAACGAGAAAATTGACAAATTTTCATTTTCGAGGAATTTTTAAAAATCGTTTTAAAACTGATTTTTTGTGTAGAATTCATTTAGAAAATAAAAAGAAATCACGAAACTAGTCTAAATTTACTATTTTGAAAATTTTCCAAAAATTTAAATTCAAAAATATGATGAATTTCACGATTTTTAATTTTCCAATGGAAAAAAACGAAAAAAGCGACGATTTTTAAATTTCGAAAATTTGTCAAATTCGATCAAAAACTTATTTTTCAAGAAAGATTTGACTAGAAAATACAAGATTTCGATAAATCTAATCGAAAATGCAAATTTTGAAAATTTTTGTAGAAAAAGAAACGAGAAAATTGACAAATTTTCATTTTCGAGGAATTTTTAAAAATCGTTTTAAAACTGATTTTTTGTGTAGAATTCATTTAGAAAATAAAAAGAAATCACGAAACTAGTCTAAATTTACTATTTTGAAAATTTTCCAAAAATTTAAATTCAAAAATATGATGAATTTCACGATTTTTAATTTTCCAATGGAAAAAAACGAAAAAAGCGACGATTTTTAAATTTCGAAAATTTGTCAAATTCGATCAAAAACTTATTTTTCAAGAAAGATTTGACTAGAAAATACAAGATTTCGATAAATCTAATCGAAAATGCAAATTTTGAAAATTTTTGTAGAAAAAGAAACGAGAAAATTGACAAATTTTCATTTTCGAGGAATTTTTCAAAATCTTTTTAAAACTGATTTTTTGTGTAGAATTCATTTAGAAAATAAAAAGAAATCACGAAACTAGTCTAAATTTACTATTTTGAAAATTTTCCAAAAATTTAAATTCAAAAATATGATGAATTTCACGATTTTTAATTTTCCAATGGAAAAAAACGAAAAAAGCGACGATTTTTAAATTTCGAAAATTTGTCAAATTCGATCAAAAACTTATTTTTCAAGAAAGATTTGACTAGAAAATACAAGATTTCGATAAATCTAATCGATAATGCAAATTTTGAAAATTTTTGTAGAAAAAGAAACGAGAAAATTGACAAATTTTCATTTTCGAGGAATTTTTAAAAATCGTTTTAAAACTGATTTTTTGTGTAGAATTCATTTAGAAAATAAAAAGAAATCACGAAACTAGTCTAAATTTACTATTTTGAAAATTTTCCAAAAATTTAAATTCAAAAATATGATGAATTTCACGATTTTTAATTTTCCAATTGAAATAAACGAAAAAGCGACGATTTTTAAATTTCGAAAATTTGTCAAATTCGATCAAAAACTTATTTTTCAAGAAATACAAGATTTCGATAAATCTAATCGAAAATGCAAATTTTGAAAATTTTTGTAGAAAAAGAAACGAGAAAATTGACAAATTTTCATTTTCGAGGAATTTTTAAAAATCGTTTTAAAACTGATTTTTTGTGTAGAATTCATTTAGAAAATAAAAAGAAATCACGAAACTAGTCTAAATTTACTATTTTGAAAATTTTCCAAAAATTTAAATTCAAAAATATGATGAATTTCACGATTTTTAATTTTCCAATTGAAAAAAACGAAAAAGCGACGATTTTTAAATTTCGAAAATTTGTCAAATTCGATCAAAAACTTATTTTTCAAGAAATACAAGATTTCGATAAATCTAATCGAAAATGCAAATTTTGAAAATTTTTGTAGAAAAAGAAACGAGAAAATTGACAAATTTTCATTTTCGAGGAATTTTTAAAAATCGTTTTAAAACTGATTTTTTGTGTAGAATTCATTTAGAAAATAAAAAGAAATCACGAAACTAGTCTAAATTTACTATTTTGAAAATTTTCCAAAAATTTAAATTCAAAAATATGATGAATTTCACGATTTTTAATTTTCCAATGGAAAAAAACGAAAAAAGCGACGATTTTTAAATTTCGAAAATTTGTCAAATTCGATCAAAAACTTATTTTTCAAGTAAGATTTGACTAGAAAATACAAGATTTCGATAAATCTAATCGAAAATGCAAATTTTGAAAATTTTTGTAGAAAAAGAAACGAGAAAATTGACAAATTTTCATTTTCGAGGAATTTTTAAAAATCGTTTTAAAACTGATTTTTTGTGTAGAATTCATTTAGAAAATAAAAAGAAATCACGAAACTAGTCTAAATTTACTATTTTGAAAATTTTCCAAAAATTTAAATTCAAAAATATGATGAATTTCACGATTTTTAATTTTCCAATGGAAAAAAACGAAAAAAGCGACGATTTTTAAATTTCGAAAATTTGTCAAATTCGATCAAAAACTTATTTTTCAAGTAAGATTTGACTAGAAAATACAAGATTTCGATAAATCTAATCGAAAATGCAAATTTTGAAAATTTTTGTAGAAAAAGAAACGAGAAAATTGACAAATTTTCATTTTCGAGGAATTTTTAAAAATCGTTTTAAAACTGATTTTTTGTGTAGAATTCATTTAGAAAATAAAAAGAAATCACGAAACTAGTCTAAATTTACTATTTTGAAAATTTTCCAAAAATTTAAATTCAAAAATATGATGAATTTCACGATTTTTAATTTTCCAATGGAAAAAAACGAAAAAAGCGACGATTTTTAAATTTCGAAAATTTGTCAAATTCGATCAAAAACTTATTTTTCAAGAAAGATTTGACTAGAAAATACAAGATTTCGATAAATCTAATCGAAAATGCAAATTTTGAAAATTTTTGTAGAAAAAGAAACGAGAAAATTGACAAATTTTCATTTTCGAGGAATTTTTAAAAATCGTTTTAAAACTGATTTTTTGTGTAGAATTCATTTAGAAAATAAAAAGAAATCACGAAACTAGTCTAAATTTACTATTTTGAAAATTTTCCAAAAATTTAAATTCAAAAATATGATGAATTTCACGATTTTTAATTTTCCAATGGAAAAAAACGAAAAAAGCGACGATTTTTAAATTTCGAAAATTTGTCAAATTCGATCAAAAACTTATTTTTCAAGAAAGATTTGACTAGAAAATACAAGATTTCGATAAATCTAATCGAAAATGCAAATTTTGAAAATTTTTGTAGAAAAAGAAACGAGAAAATTGACAAATTTTCATTTTCGAGGAATTTTTAAAAATCGTTTTAAAACTGATTTTTTGTGTAGAATTCATTTAGAAAATAAAAAGAAATCACGAAACTAGTCTAAATTTACTATTTTGAAAATTTTCCAAAAATTTAAATTCAAAAATATGATGAATTTCACGATTTTTAATTTTCCAATGGAAAAAAACGAAAAAAGCGACGATTTTTAAATTTCGAAAATTTGTCAAATTCGATCAAAAACTTATTTTTCAAGAAAGATTTGACTAGAAAATACAAGATTTCGATAAATCTAATCGAAAATGCAAATTTTGAAAATTTTTGTAGAAAAAGAAACGAGAAAATTGACAAATTTTCATTTTCGAGGAATTTTTAAAAATCGTTTTAAAACTGATTTTTTGTGTAGAATTCATTTAGAAAATAAAAAGAAATCACGAAACTAGTCTAAATTTACTATTTTGAAAATTTTCCAAAAATTTAAATTCAAAAATATGATGAATTTCACGATTTTTAATTTTCCAATGGAAAAAAACGAAAAAAGCGACGATTTTTAAATTTCGAAAATTTGTCAAATTCGATCAAAAACTTATTTTTCAAGAAAGATTTGACTAGAAAATACAAGATTTCGATAAATCTAATCGAAAATGCAAATTTTGAAAATTTTTGTAGAAAAAGAAACGAGAAAATTGACAAATTTTCATTTTCGAGGAATTTTTAAAAATCGTTTTAAAACTGATTTTTTGTGTAGAATTCATTTAGAAAATAAAAAGAAATCACGAAACTAGTCTAAATTTACTATTTTGAAAATTTTCCAAAAATTTAAATTCAAAAATATGATGAATTTCACGATTTTTAATTTTCCAATGGAAAAAAACGAAAAAAGCGACGATTTTTAAATTTCGAAAATTTGTCAAATTCGATCAAAAATTTATTTTTCAAGTAAGATTTGACTAGAAAATACAAGATTTCGATAAATCTAATCGAAAATGCAAATTTTGAAAATTTTTGTAGAAAAAGAAACGAGAAAATTGACAAATTTTCATTTTCGAGGAATTTTTAAAAATCGTTTTAAAACTGATTTTTTGTGTAGAATTCATTTAGAAAATAAAAAGAAATCACGAAACTAGTCTAAATTTACTATTTTGAAAATTTTCCAAAAATTTAAATTCAAAAATATGATGAATTTCACGATTTTTAATTTTCCAATGGAAAAAAACGAAAAAAGCGACGATTTTTAAATTTCGAAAATTTGTCAAATTCGATCAAAAACTTATTTTTCAAGAAAGATTTGACTAGAAAATACAAGATTTCGATAAATCTAATCGAAAATGCAAATTTTGAAAATTTTTGTAGAAAAAGAAACGAGAAAATTGACAAATTTTCATTTTCGAGGAATTTTTAAAAATCGTTTTAAAACTGATTTTTTGTGTAGAATTCATTTAGAAAATAAAAAGAAATCACGAAACTAGTCTAAATTTACTATTTTGAAAATTTTCCAAAAATTTAAATTCAAAAATATGATGAATTTCACGATTTTTAATTTTCCAATGGAAAAAAACGAAAAAAGCGACGATTTTTAAATTTCGAAAATTTGTCAAATTCGATCAAAAACTTATTTTTCAAGTAAGATTTGACTAGAAAATACAAGATTTCGATAAATCTAATCGAAAATGCAAATTTTGAAAATTTTTGTAGAAAAAGAAACGAGAAAATTGACAAATTTTCATTTTCGAGGAATTTTTAAAAATCGTTTTAAAACTGATTTTTTGTGTAGAATTCATTTAGAAAATAAAAAGAAATCACGAAACTAGTCTAAATTTACTATTTTGAAAATTTTCCAAAAATTTAAATTCAAAAATATGATGAATTTCACGATTTTTAATTTTCCAATGGAAAAAAACGAAAAAAGCGACGATTTTTAAATTTCGAAAATTTGTCAAATTCGATCAAAAACTTATTTTTCAAGAAAGATTTGACTAGAAAATACAAGATTTCGATAAATCTAATCGAAAATGCAAATTTTGAAAATTTTTGTAGAAAATGAAACGAGAAAATTGACAAATTTTCATTTTCGAGAAATTTTAAAAATCGTTTTAAAACTGATTTTTTGTGTAGAATTCATTTAGAAAATAAAAAGAAATCACGAAACTAGTCTAAATTTACTATTTTGAAAATTTTCCAAAAATTTAAATTCAAAAATATGATGAATTTCACGATTTTTAATTTTCCAATGGAAAAAAACGAAAAAAGCGACGATTTTTAAATTTCGAAAATTTGTCAAATTCGATCAAAAATTTATTTTTCAAGTAAGATTTGACTAGAAAATACAAGATTTCGATAAATCTAATCGAAAATGCAAATTTTGAAAATTTTTGTAGAAAAAGAAACGAGAAAATTGACAAATTTTCATTTTCGAGGAATTTTTAAAAATCGTTTTAAAACTGATTTTTTGTGTAGAATTCATTTAGAAAATAAAAAGAAATCACGAAACTAGTCTAAATTTACTATTTTGAAAATTTTCCAAAAATTTAAATTCAAAAATATGATGAATTTCACGATTTTTAATTTTCCAATTGAAAAAAAACGAAAAAAGCGACGATTTTTAAATTTCGAAAATTTGTCAAATTCGATCAAAAACTTATTTTTCAAGTAAGATTTGACTAGAAAATACAAGATTTCGATAAATCTAATCGAAAATGCAAATTTTGAAAATTTTTGTAGAAAAAGAAACGAGAAAATTGACAAATTTTCATTTTCGAGGAATTTTTAAAAATCGTTTTAAAACTGATTTTTTGTGTAGAATTCATTTAGAAAATAAAAAGAAATCACGAAACTAGTCTAAATTTACTATTTTGAAAATTTTCCAAAAATTTAAATTCAAAAATATGATGAATTTCACGATTTTTAATTTTCCAATGGAAAAAAACGAAAAAAGCGACGATTTTTAAATTTCGAAAATTTGTCAAATTCGATCAAAAACTTATTTTTCAAGTAAGATTTGACTAGAAAATACAAGATTTCGATAAATCTAATCGAAAATGCAAATTTTGAAAATTTTTATAGAAAAAGAAATGAGAAAATTGACAAATTTTCATTTTCGAGGAATTTTTAAAAATCGTTTTAAAACTGATTTTTTGTGTAGAATTCATTTAGAAAATAAAAAGAAATCACGAAACTAGTCTAAATTTACTATTTTGAAAATTTTCCAAAAATTTAAATTCAAAAATATGATGAATTTCACGATTTTTAATTTTCCAATGGAAAAAAACGAAAAAAGCGACGATTTTTAAATTTCGAAAATTTGTCAAATTCGATCAAAAACTTATTTTTCAAGTAAGATTTGACTAGAAAATACAAGATTTCGATAAATCTAATCGAAAATGCAAATTTTGAAAATTTTTGTAGAAAAAGAAACGAGAAAATTGACAAATTTTCATTTTCGAGGAATTTTTAAAAATCGTTTTAAAACTGATTTTTTGTGTAGAATTCATTTAGAAAATAAAAAGAAATCACGAAACTAGTCTAAATTTACTATTTTGAAAATTTTCCAAAAATTTAAATTCAAAAATATGATGAATTTCACGATTTTTAATTTTCCAATGGAAAAAAACGAAAAAAGCGACGATTTTTAAATTTCGAAAATTTGTCAAATTCGATCAAAAACTTATTTTTCAAGAAAGATTTGACTAGAAAATACAAGATTTCGATAAATCTAATCGAAAATGCAAATTTTGAAAATTTTTGTAGAAAAAGAAACGAGAAAATTGACAAATTTTCATTTTCGAGGAATTTTTAAAAATCGTTTTAAAACTGATTTTTTGTGTAGAATTCATTTAGAAAATAAAAAGAAATCACGAAACTAGTCTAAATTTACTATTTTGAAAATTTTCCAAAAATTTAAATTCAAAAATATGATGAATTTCACGATTTTTAATTTTCCAATGGAAAAAAACGAAAAAAGCGACGATTTTTAAATTTCGAAAATTTGTCAAATTCGATCAAAAACTTATTTTTCAAGAAAGATTTGACTAGAAAATACAAGATTTCGATAAATCTAATCGAAAATGCAAATTTTGAAAATTTTTGTAGAAAAAGAAACGAGAAAATTGACAAATTTTCATTTTCGAGGAATTTTTAAAAATCGTTTTAAAACTGATTTTTTGTGTAGAATTCATTTAGAAAATAAAAAGAAATCACGAAACTAGTCTAAATTTACTATTTTGAAAATTTTCCAAAAATTTAAATTCAAAAATATGATGAATTTCACGATTTTTAATTTTCCAATGGAAAAAAACGAAAAAAGCGACGATTTTTAAATTTCGAAAATTTGTCAAATTCGATCAAAAACTTATTTTTCAAGTAAGATTTGACTAGAAAATACAAGATTTCGATAAATCTAATCGAAAATGCAAATTTTGAAAATTTTTGTAGAAAAAGAAACGAGAAAATTGACAAATTTTCATTTTCGAGGAATTTTTAAAAATCGTTTTAAAACTGATTTTTTGTGTAGAATTCATTTAGAAAATAAAAAGAAATCACGAAACT
>CM065485.1:22809937-22960937 GCA_032873175.1 Leptopilina drosophilae | reverse complement strand
AAATCTCGAAAATTTGTCAAATTCGATTAAAAACTTATTTTTCAAGTAAGATTTGACTAGAAAATACGAGATTTCGATAAATCTAATCGAAAATGCAAATTTTGAAAATTTTTGTAGAAAATGAAACGAGAAAATTGATAAATTTTCATTTGCGAGGAATTTTTAAAAATTGTTTTAAAACTGATTTTTTGTGTTGAATTCATTTAGAAAATAAAAAGAAATCACGAAACTAGTCTAAATTTACTATTTTGAAAATTTTCCAAAAATTTAAATTCAAAAATATGATGAATTTCACGATTTTTAATTTTCTAATTGAAAAAAACGAAAAAAACGACGATTTTTAAATTTCGAAAATTTGTCAAATTCGATCAAAAACTTATTTTTCAAGTAAGGTTTGACTAGAAAATACAAGATTTCGAAAAATCTAATCGAAAATGCAAATTTTGAAAATTTTTGTAGAAAAAGAAACGAGAAAATTGACAAATTTTCATTTTCGAGAAATTTTTAAAATTGTTTTAAAACTGATTTTTTGTGTAGAATTCATTTAGAAAATAAAAAGAAACCACGAAACTAATCTAAATTTACTATTTTGTAAATTTTCAAAAAATTTAAATTCAAAAATATGATGAATTTCACGATTTTTAATTTTCCAATTGAAAAAAACGAAAAAAACGACGATTTTTAAATTTTTAAAATTTGTCAAATTCGATCAAAAACTTATTTTTCAAGTAAGGTTTAACTAGAAAATACAAGATTTTGATAAATCTAATCGAAAATGCAAATTTTGAAAATTTTGGTAGAAAAAGAAACGAGAAAATTGACAAATTTTCATTTTCGAGAAATTTTTAAAATCGCTTTAAAAATGATTTTTTTGTGTAGAATTCATTTTGAAAATAAAAAGAAACCACGAAACTAGTCTAAATTTACTATTTCGAAAATTTTCAAAAAATTTAAATTCATAAAAAATGATGAATTCCAATTGAAAAAAACGAAACAAACGACGATTCTTAAATCTCGAAAATTTGTCAAATTCGATTAAAAACTTATTTTTCAAGTAAGATTTGACTAGAAAATACGAGATTTCGATAAATCTAATCGAAAATGCAAATTTTGAAAATTTTTGTAGAAAAAGAAACGAGAAAATTGACAAATTTTCATTTTCGAGAAATTTTTAAAATCGTTTTAAAACTGATTTTTTGTGTAGAATTCATTTAGAAAATAAAAAGAAATCACGAAACTAGTCTAAATTTACTATTTTGAAAATTTTCCAAAAATTTAAATTCAAAAATATGATGAATTTCACGATTTTTAATTTTCTAATTGAAAAAAACGAAAAAAACGACGATTTTTAAATTTCGAAAATTTGTCAAATTCGATCAAAAACTTATTTTTCAAGTAAGGTTTGACTAGAAAATACAAGATTTCGAAAAATCTAATCGAAAATGCAAATTTTGAAAATTTTTGTAGAAAAAGAAACGAGAAAATTGACAAATTTTCATTTTCGAGAAATTTTTAAAATTGTTTTAAAACTGATTTTTTGTGTAGAATTCATTTAGAAAATAAAAAGAAACCACGAAACTAATCTAAATTTACTATTTTGTAAATTTTCAAAAAATTTAAATTCATAAAAAATGATGAATTTCACGATTTTTAATTTTCCAATTGAAAAAAACGAAAAAAACAACGATTTTTAAATTTCGAAAATTTGTCAAATTCGATCAAAAACTTATTTTTCAAGTAAGATTTGACTAGAAAATACGAGATTTCGATAAATCTAATCGAAAATGCAAATTTTGAAAATTTTTGTAGAAAAAGAAACGAGAAAATTGACAAATTTTCATTTTCCTGAAATTTTTAAAATCGTTTTAAAACTGATTTTTTGTGTAGAATTCATTTTGAAAATATAAAGAAACCACGAAACTAGTCTAAATTTACTATTTCGAAAATTTTCAAAAAATTTAAATTCATAAAAAATGATGAATTCCAATTGAAAAAACCGAAAAAAACGACGATTTTTAAATTTCGAAAATTTGTCAAATTCGATCAAAAACTTATTTTTCAAGTAAGATTTGACTAGAAAATACAAGACTTCGATTATTCTAATCAAAAATGCAAATTTTGAAAATTTTTGTTGAAAAAGAAACGAGAAAATTGACAAATTTTCATTTTCGAGAAATTTTTAAAATCGTTTTAAAACTGATTTTTCGTGTAAAATTAATTTAGAATATAAAAAGAAATCACGAAACTAATTTAAATTTAATATTAAGTAAATTTTCAAAAAATTTAAATTCAAAAATATGATGAATTTCACGATTTTTAATTTTCCAATTGAAAAAAACGAAAAAAACGACGATTTTTAAATTTTTAAAATTTGTCAAATTCGATCAAAAACTTATTTTTTAAGTAAGGTTTGACTAGAAAATACAAGATTTTGATAAATCTAATCGAAAATGCAAATTTTGAAAATTTTGGTAGAAAAAGAAAACGAGAAAATTGACAAATTTTCATTTTCGAGAAATTTTTAAAATCGCTTTAAAAATGATTTTTTTGTGTAGAATTCATTTTGAAAATAAAAAGAAACCACGAAACTAGTCTAAATTTACTATTTCGAAAATTTTCAAAAAATTTAAATTCATAAAAAATGATGAATTCCAATTGAAAAAAACGAAAAAAACGACGATTCTTAAATCTCGAAAATTTGTCAAATTTGATTAAAAACTTATTTTTCAAGTAAGATTTGACTAGAAAATACGAGATTTCGATAAATCTAATCGAAAATGCAAATTTTGAAAATTTTTGTAGAAAAAGAAACGAGAAAATTGACAAATTTTCATTTTCCTGAAATTTTTAAAATCGTTTTAAAACTGATTTTTTGTGTAGAATTCATTTCAAAAGAAAAAGAAACCACAAAACTAATCTAAATTTATTATTTTGAAAATTTTCCAAAAATTTAAATTCAAAAATATGATGAATTTCACGATTTTTAATTTTCCAATTGAAAAAAACAAAAAAAACGACGATTCTTAAATCTCGAAAATTTGTCAAATTCGATTAAAAACTTATTTTTCAAGTAAGATTTGACTAGAAAATACGAGATTTCGATAAATCTAATCGAAAATGCAAATTTTGAAAATTTTTGTAGAAAATGAAACGAGAAAATTGATAAATTTTCATTTGCGAGGAATTTTTAAAAATCGTTTTAAAACTGATTTTTTGTGTAGAATTCATTTAGAAAATAAAAAGAAATCACGAAACTAGTCTAAATTTACTATTTTGAAAATTTTCCAAAAATTTAAATTCAAAAATATGATGAATTTCACGATTTTTAATTTTCTAATTGAAAAAAACGAAAAAAACGACGATTTTTAAATTTCGAAAATTTGTCAAATTCGATCAAAAACTTATTTTTCAAGTAAGGTTTGACTAGAAAATACAAGATTTCGAAAAATCTAATCGAAAATGCAAATTTTGAAAATTTTTGTAGAAAAAGAAACGAGAAAATTGACAAATTTTCATTTTCGAGAAATTTTTAAAATTGTTTTAAAACTGATTTTTTGTGTAGAATTCATTTAGAAAATAAAAAGAAACCACGAAACTAATCTAAATTTACTATTTTGTAAATTTTCAAAAAATTTAAATTCATAAAAAATGATGAATTTCACGATTTTTAATTTTCCAATTGAAAAAAACGAAAAAAACAACGATTTTTAAATTTCGAAAATTTGTCAAATTCGATCAAAAACTTATTTTTCAAGTAAGATTTGACTAGAAAATACAAGACTTCGATTATTCTAATCAAAAATGCAAATTTTGAAAATTTTTGTTGAAAAAGAAACGAGAAAATTGACAAATTTTCATTTTCGAGAAATTTTTAAAATCGTTTTAAAACTGATTTTTCGTGTAAAATTAATTTAGAATATAAAAAGAAATCACGAAACTAATCTAAATTTACTATTTAGTAAATTTTCAAAAAATTTAAATTCAAAAATATGATGAATTTCACGATTTTTAATTTTCCAATTGAAAAAAACGAAAAAAACGACGATTTTTAAATTTTTAAAATTTGTCAAATTCGATCAAAAACTTATTTTTCAAGTAAGGTTTGACTAGAAAATACAAGATTTTGATAAATCTAATCGAAAATGCAAATTTTGAAAATTTTGGTAGAAAAAGAAACGAGAAAATTGACAAATTTTCATTTTCGAGAAATTTTTAAAATTGTTTTAAAACTGATTTTTTGTGTAGAATTCATTTAGAAAATAAAAAGAAACCACGAAACTAATCTAAATTTACTATTTTGTAAATTTTCAAAAAATTTAAATTCATAAAAAATGATGAATTTCACGATTTTTAATTTTCCAATTGAAAAAAACGAAAAAAACAACGATTTTTAAATTTCGAAAATTTGTCAAATTCGATCAAAAACTTATTTTTCAAGTAAGATTTGACTAGAAAATACAAGACTTCGATTATTCTAATCAAAAATGCAAATTTTGAAAATTTTTGTTGAAAAAGAAACGAGAAAATTGACAAATTTTCATTTTCGAGAAATTTTTAAAATCGTTTTAAAACTGATTTTTCGTGTAAAATTAATTTAGAATATAAAAAGAAGTCACGAAACTAGTATAATTTTACTATTTTGAAAATTTTCCAAAAATTTAAATTCAAAAATATGATAAATTTCACGATTTTTAATTTTCCAATGGAAAAAAACGAAAAAAACGACGATTTTTAAATTTTTAAAATTTGTCAAATTCGATCAAAAACTTATTTTTCAAGTAAGGTTTAACTAGAAAATACAAGATTTTGATAAATCTAATCGAAAATGCAAATTTTGAAAATTTTGGTAGAAAAAGAAACGAGAAAATTGACAAATTTTCATTTTCGAGAAATTTTTAAAATCGCTTTAAAAATGATTTTTTTGTGTAGAATTCATTTTGAAAATAAAAAGAAACCACGAAACTAGTCTAAATTTACTATTTCGAAAATTTTCAAAAAATTTAAATTCATAAAAAATGATGAATTCCAATTGAAAAAAACGAAAAAAACGACGATTCTTAAATCTCGAAAATTTGTCAAATTCGATTAAAAACTTATTTTTTAAGTAAGATTTGACTAGAAAATACGAGATTTCGATAAATCTAATCGAAAATGCAAATTTTGAAAATTTTTGTAGAAAAAGAAACGAGAAAATTGACAAATTTTCATTTTCCTGAAATTTTTAAAATCGTTTTAAAACTGATTTTTTGTGTAGAATTCATTTTGAAAATATAAAGAAACCACGAAACTAGTCTAAATTTACTATTTCGAAAATTTTCAAAAAATTTAAATTCATAAAAAAATGATGTATTCCAATTGAAAAAACCGAAAAAAAAACGACGATTCTTAAATCTCGAAAATTTGTCAAATTCGATTAAAAACTTATTTTTGAAGTAAGATTTGACTAGAAAATACAAGATTTCGAAAAATCTAATCGAAAATGCAAATTTTGAAAATTTTTGTAGAAAAAGAAACGAGAAAATTGACAAATTTTCATTTTCGAGAAATTTTTAAAATTGTTTTAAAACTGATTTTTTGTGTAGAATTCATTTAGAAAATAAAAAGAAACCACGAAACTAGTCTAAATTTACTATTTTGTAAATTTTCAAAAAATTTAAATTCATAAAAAATGATGAATTCCAATTAAAAAAAACGAAAAAAACGACGATTCTTAAATTTCGAAAATTTGTCAAATTCGATTAAAAACTTATTTTTCAAGTAAGATTTGACAAGAAAATACGAGATATCGATAAATCTCATCGAAACTGCAAATTTTGAAAATTTTTGTAGAAAAAGAAACGAGAAAATTGACAAATTTTCATTTTCGAGAAATTTTAAAAATCGTTTTAAAACTGATTTTTTGTGTAGAATTCATTTAGAAAATAAAAAGAAACCACGAAACTAGTCTAAATTTACTATTTTGAAAATTTTCCAAAAATTTAAATTCAAAAATATGATGAATTTCACGATTTTTAATTTTGTAATGGAAAAAACGAAAAAAGCGACGATTTTTAAATTTCGAAAATTTGTCAAATTCGATCAAAAACTTATTTTTCAAGTAAGATTTGACTAGAAAATACAAGACTTTTCGATAATTCTAATCAAAAATGCAAATTTTGAAAATTTTGGTTGAAAAAGAAACGAGAAAATTGACAAATTTTCATTTTCGAGAAATTTTAAAAATCGTTTTTAAAACTGATTTTTTTGTGTAGAATTCATTTAGAAAATAAAAAGAAACTACGAAACTAGTCTAAATATACTATTTTGAAAATATTACTAAAATTTAAATTCAAAAATATAATGAATTTCACGATTTCTAATTTTCCAATGAAAAAAAACGAAAAATGCGACGATTTTTAAATTTTGAAAATTTATCAAATTCGATCAAAAACTTAATTTTCAAGTAAGATTTGACTAGAAAATACAAGATTTCGATAAATCTAATCGAAAATGCAAATTTTGAAAATTTTTGTAGAAAAAGAAACGAGAAAATTAACAAATTTTCATATTCGAGAAATTTTAAAAATCGTTTTAAAACTGATTTTTTGTGTAGAATTCATTTAAAAAATAAAAAGAAACCAAGAAACTAGTCTAAATATACTATTTTGAAAATATTCCGAAAAATTTAAATTCAAAAATATAATGAATTTCACTATTTATAATTTCCAATTGAAAAAAACGAAAAAAACGACGATTCTTAAATCTCGAAAATTTGTCAAATTCGCTTAAAAACTTATTTTTCAAGTAAGATTTGACTAGAAAATACGAGATTTCGATAAATCTAATCGAAAATGCAAATTTTGAAAATTTTTGTAGAAAAAGAAACGAGAAAATTGACAAATTTTTCATTTTCCTGAAAATTTTTAAAATCGTTTTAAAACTGATTTTTTGTGTAGAATTCATTTAAAAAATAAAAAGAAACCACGAAACTAATCTAAATTTACTATTTTGTAAATTTTTCAAAAAATTTAAATTCATAAAAAATGATGAATTTCACGATTTTTAATTTTCCAATTGAAAAAAAACGAAAAAAACAACGATTTTTAAATTTCGAAAATTTGTCAAATTCGCTCAAAAACTTATTTTTCAAGTAAGATTTGACTAGAAAATACAAGACTTCGATTATTCTAATCAAAAATGCAAATTTTGAAAATTTTTGTTGAAAAAGAAACGAGAAAATTGACAAATTTTCATTTTCGAGAAATTTTTAAAATCGTTTTTAAAACTGATTTTTCGTGTAAAATTAATTTAGAATATAAAAAGAAATCACGAAACTAATCTAAATTTACTATTTAGTAAATTTTCAAAAAATTTAAATTCAAAAATATGATGAATTTCACGATTTTTAATTTCCAATTGAAAAAAACGAAAAAAACGACGATTCTTAAATCTCGAAAATTTGTCAAATTCGCTTAAAAACTTATTTTTCAAGTAAGATTTGACTAGAAAATACGAGATTTCGATAAATCTAATCGAAAATGCAAATTTTGAAAATTTTTGTAGAAAAAGAAACGAGAAAATTGACAAATTTTCATTTTCGAGAAATTTTTAAAATCGCTTTAAAAATGATTTTTTTGTGTAGAATTCATTTTGAAAATAAAAAGAAACCACGAAACTAGTCTAAATTTACTATTTCGAAAATTTTCAAAAAATTTAAATTCATAAAAAATGATGAATTCCAATTGAAAAAAACGAAAAAAACGACGATTCTTAAATCTCGAAAATTTGTCAAATTCGATTAAAAACTTATTTTTCAAGTAAGATTTGACTAGAAAATACGAGATTTCGATAAATCTAATCGAAAATGCAAATTTTGAAAATTTTTGTAGAAAAAGAAACGAGAAAATTGACAAATTTTCATTTTCCTGAAATTTTTAAAATCGTTTTAAAACTGATTTTTTGTGTAGAATTCATTTTGAAAATATAAAGAAACCACGAAACTAGTCTAAATTTACTATTTCGAAAATTTTCAAAAAATTTAAATTCATAAAAAATGATGAATTCCAATTGAAAAAACCGAAAAAAACGACGATTCTTAAATCTCGAAAATTTGTCAAATTCGATTAAAAACTTATTTTTCAAGTAAGATTTGACTAGAAAATACAAGATTTTCGAAAAATCTAATCGAAAATGCAAATTTTGAAAATTTTTGTAGAAAAAAGAAACGAGAAAATTGACAAATTTTCATTTTCGAGAAATTTTTAAAATTGTTTTAAAACTGATTTTTTGTGTAGAATTCATTTAGAAAATAAAAAGAAACCACGAAACTAGTCTAAATTTACTATTTTGTAAATTTTCAAAAAATTTAAATTCATAAAAAATGATGAATTCCAATTAAAAAAAACGAAAAAAACGACGATTCTTAAATTTCGAAAATTTGTCAAATTCGATTAAAAACTTATTTTTCAAGTAAGATTTGACAAGAAAATACGAGATATCGATAAATCTCATCGAAACTGCAAATTTTGAAAATTTTTGTAGAAAAAGAAACGAGAAAATTGACAAATTTTCATTTTCGAGAAATTTTAAAAATCGTTTTTTAAAAACTGATTTTTTGTGTAGAATTCATTTAGAAAATAAAAAGAAACCACGAAACTAGTCTAAATTTACTATTTTGAAAATTTTCAAAAAATTTAAATTCAAAAATATGATGAATTTCACGATTTTTAATTTTGTAATGGAAAAAACAAAAAAGCGACGATTTTTAAATTTCGAAAATTTGTCAAATTCGATCAAAAACTTATTTTTCAAGTAAGATTTGACTAGAAAATACAAGACTTCGATAATTCTAATCAAAAATGCAAATTTTGAAAATTTTGGTTGAAAAAGAAACGAGAAAATTGACAAATTTTCATTTTCGAGAAATTTTAAAAATCGTTTTAAAACTGATTTTTTGTTTAGAAATCATTTAGAAAATAAAAAGAAAATACGAAACTAGTCTAAATTTACTATTTTGAAAATTTTCCAAAAATTTAAATTCAAAAATATGATGAATTTCACGATTTTTAATTTTCCAATTGAAAAAAAAACGAAAAAAAAAAACGACGATTTTTAAATTTCGAAAATTTGTCAAATTCGATCAAAAACTTATTTTTCGAGTAAGGTTTGACTAGAAAATACAAGATTTCTAAAAATCTAATCGAAAATGCAAATTTTGAAAATTTTTGTAGAAAAAGAAACGAGAAAATTGACAAATTTTATTTTTCGAGAAATTTTTAAAATCGTTTTAAAACTGATTTTTTGTGTAGAATTCATTTAGAAAATAAAAAGAAACCACGAAACTAGTTTAAATTTACTATTTTGAAAATTTTCCAAAAATTTAAATTCAAAAATATTATGAATTTCACGATTTTTAATTTTGTAATGGAAAAAACGAAAAAAACGACGATTTTTAAATTTTTAAAATTTGTCAAATTCGATCAAAAACTTATTTTTCAAGTAAGGTTTGACTAGAAAATACAAGATTTTGATAAATCTAATCGAAAATGCAAATTTTGAAAATTTTGGTTGAAAAAGAAACGAGAAAATTGACAAATTTTCATTTTCGAGAAATTTTAAAAATCGTTTTAAAACTGATTTTTTGTGTAGAATTCATTTAGAAAATAAAAAGAAATCACGAAACTAGTCTAAATTTACTATTTTGAAAATTTTCCAAAAATTTAAATTCAAAAATATGATGAATTTCACGATTTTTAATTTTCCAATTGAAAAAAACGAAAAAAACGACGATTTTTAAATTTCGAAAATTTGTCAAATTCGATCAAAAACTTATTTTTCGAGTAAGGTTTGACTAGAAAATACAAGATTTCTAAAAATCTAATCGAAAATGCAAATTTTGAAAATTTTTGTAGAAAAAGAAACGAGAAAATTGACAAATTTTATTTTTCGAGAAATTTTTAAAATCGTTTTAAAACTGATTTTTTGTGTAGAATTCATTTAGAAAATAAAAAGAAACCACGAAACTAGTTTAAATTTACTATTTTGAAAATTTTCCAAAAATTTAAATTCAAAAATATGATGAATTTCACGATTTTTAATTTTCCAATTGAAAAAAACGAAAAAAAAGACGATTTTTAAATTTCGAAAATTTGTCAAATTCGATCAAAAACTTATTTTTCAAGTAAGGTTTGACTAGAAAATACAAGATTTCGAAAAATCTAATCGAAAATGCAAATTTTGAAAATTTTTGTAGAAAAAGAAACGAGAAAATTGACAAATTTTCATTTTCAAAAAATTTTTAAAATCGTTTTAAAAATGATTTTTTGTGTAGAATTCATTTAGAAAATAAAAAGAAATCACGAAACTAATCTAAATTTACTATTTTGTAAATTTTCAAAAAATTTAAATTCATAAAAAATGATGAATTCCAATTTAAAAAAACGAATAAAACGACGATTCTTAAATTTCGAAAATTTGTCAAATTCGATTAAAAACTTATTTTTCAAGTAAGATTTGACTAGAAAATACGAGATATCGATAAATCTGATCGAAAATGCAAATTTTGAAAATTTTTGTAGAAAAAGAAACGAGAAAATTGACAAATTTTCATTTTCGAGAAATTTTAAAAATCGTTTTAAAACTGATTTTTTGTGTACAATTCATTTAGAAAATAAAAAGAAACCACGAAACTAGTCTAAATTTATTATTTTGAAAATTTTCCAAAAATTTAAATTCAAAAATATGATGAATTTCACGATTTTTAATTTTCCAATTGAAAAAAACGAAAAAAACGACGATTTATAAATTTTGAAAATTTGTTAAATTCGATCAAAAACTTAATTTTCAAGTAAGATTTGACTAGAAAATACAAGATTTCGATAAATCTAATCGAAAATGCAAATTTTGAAAATTTTGGTTGAAAAAGAAACGAGAAAATTGACAAATTTTCATTTTCGAGAAATTTTAAAAATCGTTTTAAAACTGATTTTTTGTGTACAATTCATTTAGAAAATAAAAAGAAATCACGAAACTAGTCTAAATTTACTATTTTGAAAATTTTCCAAAAATTTAAATTCAAAAATATGATGAATTTCACGATTTTTAATTTTGTAATGGAAAAAACGAAAAAAACGACGATTTATAACTTTCGAAAATTTGTTAAATTCGATCAAAAACTTAATTTTCAAGTAAGATTTGACTAGAAAATACAAGATTTCGATAAATCTAATCGAAAATGCAAATTTTGAAAATTTTGGTTGAAAAAGAAACGAGAAAATTGACAAATTTTCATTTTCGAGAAATTTTAAAAATCGTTTTAAAACTGATTTTTTGTATAGAATTCATTTAGAAAATAAAAAAAAACCACGAAACTAGTCTAAATTTACTATTTTGAAAATTTTCCAAAAATTTAAATTCAAAAATATTATGAATTTCACGATTTTTAATTTTGTAATGGAAAAAACGAAAAAAGCGACGATTTTTAAATTTCGAAAATTTGTCAAATTCGATCAAAAACTTATTTTTCAAGTAAGATTTGACTAGAAAATACAAGACTTCGATAATTCTAATCAAAAATGCAAATTTTGAAAATTTTGGTTGAAAAAGAAACGAGAAAATTGACAAATTTTCATTTTCGAGAAATTTTAAAAATCGTTTTAAAACTGATTTTTTGTGTAGAATTCATTTAGAAAATAAAAAGAAACTACGAAACTAGTCTAAATATACTATTTTGAAAATATTCCGAAAATTTAAATTCAAAAATATAATGAATTTCACGATTTCTAATTTTCCAATGGAAAAAAACGAAAAATGCGACGATTTTTAAATTTTGAAAATTTGTCAAATTCGATCAAAAACTTAATTTTCAAGTAAGATTTGACTAGAAAATACAAGATTTCGATAAATCTAATCGAAAATGCAAATTTTGAAAATTTTTGTAGAAAAAGAAACGAGAAAATTAACAAATTTTCATATTCGAGAAATTTTAAAAATCGTTTTAAAACTGATTTTTTGTGTAGAATTCATTTAAAAAATATAAAGAAACCAAGAAACTAGTCTAAATATACTATTTTGAAAATATTCCGAAAATTTAAATTCAAAAATATAATGAATTTCACGATTTCTAATTTCCAATTGAAAAAAACGAAAAAAACGACGATTCTTAAATCTCGAAAATTTGTCAAATTCGCTTAAAAACTTATTTTTCAAGTAAGATTTGACTAGAAAATACGAGATTTCGATAAATCTAATCGAAAATGCAAATTTTGAAAATTTTTGTAGAAAAAGAAACGAGAAAATTGACAAATTTTCATTTTCCTGAAATTTTTAAAATCGTTTTAAAACTGATTTTTTGTGTAGAATTCATTTAAAAAATAAAAAGAAACCACGAAACTAATCTAAATTTACTATTTTGTAAATTTTCAAAAAATTTAAATTCATAAAAAATGATGAATTTCACGATTTTTAATTTTCCAATTGAAAAAAACGAAAAAATCAACGATTTTTAAATTTCGAAAATTTGTCAAATTCGATCAAAAACTTATTTTTTAAGTAAGATTTGACTAGAAAATACAAGACTTCGATTATTCTAATCAAAAATGCAAATTTTGAAAATTTTTGTTGAAAAAGAAACGAGAAAATTGACAAATTTTCATTTTCGAGAAATTTTTAAAATCGTTTTAAAACTGATTTTTCGTGTAAAATTAATTTAGAATATAAAAAGAAATCACGAAACTAATCTAAATTTACTATTTAGTAAATTTTCAAAAAATTTAAATTCAAAAATATGATGAATTTCACGATTTTTAATTTTCCAATTGAAAAAAACGAAAAAAACGACGATTTTTAAATTTTTAAAATTTGTCAAATTCGATCAAAAACTTATTTTTCAAGTAAGGTTTAACTAGAAAATACAAGATTTTGATAAATCTAATCGAAAATGCAAATTTTGAAAATTTTGGTAGAAAAAGAAACGAGAAAATTGACAAATTTTCATTTTCGAGAAATTTTTAAAATCGCTTTAAAAATGATTTTTTTGTGTAGAATTCATTTAGAAAATAAAAAGAAACCACGAAACTAATCTAAATTTACTATTTTGTAAATTTTCAAAAAATTTAAATTCATAAAAAATGATGAATTTCACGATTTTTAATTTTCCAATTGAAAAAAACGAAAAAAACAACGATTTTTAAATTTCGAAAATTTGTCAAATTCGATCAAAAACTTATTTTTCAAGTAAGATTTGACTAGAAAATACAAGACTTCGATTATTCTAATCAAAAATGCAAATTTTGAAAATTTTTGTTGAAAAAGAAACGAGAAAATTGACAAATTTTCATTTTCGAGAAATTTTTAAAATCGTTTTAAAACTGATTTTTCGTGTAAAATTAATTTAGAATATAAAAAGAAATCACGAAACTAATCTAAATTTACTATTTAGTAAATTTTCAAAAAATTTAAGTTCAAAAATATGATGAATTTCACGATTTTTAATTTTCCAATTGAAAAAAACGAAAAAAACGACGATTTTTAAATTTTTAAAATTTGTCAAATTCGATCAAAAACTTATTTTTCAAGTAAGGTTTAACTAGAAAATACAAGATTTTGATAAATCTAATCGAAAATGCAAATTTTGAAAATTTTGGTAGAAAAAGAAACGAGAAAATTGACAAATTTTCATTTTCGAGAAATTTTTAAAATCGCTTTAAAAATGATTTTTTTGTGTAGAATTCATTTTGAAAATAAAAAGAAACCACGAAACTAGTCTAAATTTACTATTTCGAAAATTTTCAAAAAATTTAAATTCATAAAAAATGATGAATTCCAATTGAAATAAACGAAAAAAACGACGATTCTTAAATCTCGAAAATTTGTCAAATTCGATTAAAAACTTATTTTTCAAGTAAGATTTGACTAGAAAATACGAGATTTCGATAAATCTAATCGAAAATGCAAATTTTGAAAATTTTTGTAGAAAAAGAAACGAGAAAATTGACAAATTTTCATTTTCCTGAAATTTTTAAAATCTTTTTAAAAATTATTTTTTGTGTAGAATTCATTTTGAAAATATAAAGAAACCACGAAACTAGTCTAAATTTACTATTTCGAAAATTTTCAAAAAATTTAAATTCATAAAAAATGATGAATTCCAATTGAAAAAACCGAAAAAAACGACGATTCTTAAATCTCGAAAATTTGTCAAATTCGATTAAAAACTTATTTTTCAAGTAAGATTTGACTAGAAAATACAAGATTTCGAAAAATCTAATCGATAATGCAAATTTTGAAAATTTTTGTAGAAAAAGAAACGAGAAAATTGACAAATTTTCATTTTCGAGAAATTTTTAAAATTGTTTTAAAACTGATTTTTTGTGTAGAATTCATTTAGAAAATAAAAAGAAACTACGAAACTAGTCTAAATTTACTATTTTGTAAATTTTCAAAAAATTTAAATTCATAAAAAATGATGAATTCCAATTAAAAAAAACGAAAAAAACGACGATTCTTAAATTTCGAAAATTTGTCAAATTCGATTAAAAACTTATTTTTCAAGTAAGATTTGACAAGAAAATACGAGATATCGATAAATCTCATCGAAACTGCAAATTTTGAAAATTTTTGTAGAAAAAGAAACGAGAAAATTGACAAATTTTCATTTTCGAGAAATTTTAAAAATCGTTTTTAACACTGATTTTTTGTGTAGCATTCAATTAGAAAATCAAAAGAAACCACGAAACTAGTCTAAATTTACTATTTTGAAAATTTTCCAAAAATTTAAATTCAAAAATATGATGAATTTCACGATTTTTAATTTTGTAATGGAAAAAACGAAAAAAGCGACGATTTTTAAATTTCGAAAATTTGTCAAATTCGATCAAAAACTTATTTTTCAAGTAAGATTTGACTAGAAAATACAAGATTTCGATAAATCTAATCGAAAATGCAAATTTTGAAAATTTTTGTAGAAAAAGAAACGAGAAAATTGACAAATTTTCATATTCGTGAAATTTTAAAAATCGTTTTTAAAACTGATTTTTTGTGTAGAATTCATTTAAAAAATAAAAAGAAACCAAGAAACTAGTCTAAATATACTATTTTGAAAATATTCCGAAAATTTAAATTCAAAAATATAATGAATTTCACGATTTCTAATTTCTAATTGAAAAAAACGAAAAAAAACGACGATTCTTAAATCTCGAAAATTTGTCAAATTCGCTTAAAAACTTATTTTTCAAGTAAGATTTGACTAGAAAATACGAGATTTCGATAAATCTAATCGAAAATGCAAATTTTGAAAATTTTTGTAGAAAAAGAAACGAGAAAATTGACAAATTTTCATTTTCCTGAAATTTTTAAAATCGTTTTAAAACTGATTTTTTGTGTAGAATTCATTTAAAAAATAAAAAGAAACCACGAAACTAATCTAAATTTACTATTTTGTAAATTTTCAAAAAATTTAAATTCATAAAAAATGATGAATTTCACGATTTTTAATTTTCCAATTGAAAAAAACGAAAAAAACAACGATTTTTAAATTTCGAAAATTTGTCAAATTCGATCAAAAACTTATTTTTCAAGTAAGATTTGACTAGAAAATACAAGACTTCGATTATTCTAATCAAAAATGCAAATTTTGAAAATTTTTGTTGAAAAAGAAACGAGAAAATTGACAAATTTTCATTTTCGAGAAATTTTTAAAATCGTTTTAAAACTGATTTTTCGTGTAAAATTAATTTAGAATATAAAAAGAAATCACGAAACTAATCTAAATTTACTATTTAGTAAATTTTCAAAAAATTTAAATTCAAAAATATGATGAATTTCACGATTTTTAATTTTCCAATTGAAAAAAACGAAAAAAACGACGATTTTTAAATTTTTAAAATTTGTCAAATTCGATCAAAAACTTATTTTTCAAGTAAGGTTTAACTAGAAAATACAAGATTTTGATAAATCTAATCGAAAATGCAAATTTTGAAAATTTTGGTAGAAAAAGAAACGAGAAAATTGACAAATTTTCATTTTCGAGAAATTTTTAAAATCGCTTTAAAAATGATTTTTTTTTGTAGAATTCATTTTGAAAATAAAAAGAAACCACGAAACTAGTCTAAATTTACTATTTCGAAAATTTTCAAAAAATTTAAATTCATAAAAAATGATGAATTCCAATTGAAAAAAACGAAAAAAACGACGATTCTTAAATCTCGAAAATTTGTCAAATTCGATTAAAAACTTATTTTTCAAGTAAGATTTGACTAGAAAATACGAGATTTCGATAAATCTAATCGAAAATGCAAATTTTGAAAATTTTTGTAGAAAAAGAAACGAGAAAATTGACAAATTTTCATTTTCCTGAAATTTTTAAAATCGTTTTAAAACTGATTTTTTGTGTAGAATTCATTTTAAAAATATAAAGAAACCACGAAACTAGTCTAAATTTACTATTTCGAAAATTTTCAAAAAATTTAAATTCATAAAAAATGATGAATTCCAATTGAAAAAACCGAAAAAAACGACGATTCTTAAATCTCGAAAATTTGTCAAATTCGATTAAAAACTTATTTTTCAAGTAAGATTTGACAAGAAAATACGAGATATCGATAAATCTCATCGAAACTGCAAATTTTGAAAATTTTTGTAGAAAAAGAAACGAGAAAATTGACAAATTTTCATTTTCGAGAAATTTTAAAAATCGTTTTAAAACTGATTTTTTGTGTAGAATTCATTTAGAAAATAAAAAGAAACCACGAAACTAGTCTAAATTTACTATTTTGAAAATTTTCCAAAAATTTAAATTCAAAAATATGATGAATTTCACGATTTTTAATTTTGTAATGGAAAAAACGAAAAAAGCGACGATTTTTAAATTTCGAAAATTTGTCAAATTCGATCAAAAACTTATTTTTCAAGTAAGATTTGACTAGAAAATACAAGACTTCGATAATTCTAATCAAAAATGCAAATTTTGAAAATTTTGGTTGAAAAAGAAACGAGAAAATTGACAAATTTTCATTTTCGAGAAATTTTAAAAATCGTTTTAAAACTGATTTTTTGTGTAGAATTCATTTAGAAAATAAAAAGAAACTACGAAACTAGTCTAAATATACTATTTTGAAAATATTCCGAAAATTTAAATTCAAAAATATAATGAATTTCACGATTTCTAATTTTCCAATGGAAAAAAACGAAAAATGCGACGATTTTTAAATTTTGAAAATTTGTCAAATTCGATCAAAAACTTAATTTTCAAGTAAGATTTGACTAGAAAATACAAGATTTCGATAAATCTAATCGAAAATGCAAATTTTGAAAATTTTTGTAGAAAAAGAAACGAGAAAATTGACAAATTTTCATATTCGAGAAATATTAAAAATCGTTTTAAAACTGATTTTTTGTGTAGAATTCATTTAAAAAATAAAAAGAAACCAAGAAACTAGTCTAAATATACTATTTTGAAAATATTCCGAAAATTTAAATTCAAAAATATAATGAATTTCACGATTTCTAATTTCCAATTGAAAAAAACGAAAAAAACGACGATTCTTAAATCTCGAAAATTTGTCAAATTCGCTTAAAAACTTATTTTTCAAGTAAGATTTGACTAGAAAATACGAGATTTCGATAAATCTAATCGAAAATGCAAATTTTGAAAATTTTTGTAGAAAAAGAAACGAGAAAATTGACAAATTTTCATTTTCCTGAAATTTTTAAAATCGTTTTAAAACTGATTTTTTGTGTAGAATTCATTTAAAAAATAAAAAGAAACCACAAAACTAATCTAAATTTATTATTTTGAAAATTTTCCAAAAATTTAAATTTAAAAATATGATGAATTTCACGATTTTTAATTTTCCAATTGAAAAATACGAAAAAAACGACGATTTTTAAATTTCGAAAATTTGTCAAATTAGATCAAAAACTTATTTTTCAAGTAAGGTTTGACTAGAAAATACAAGATTTCGAAAAATCTAATCGAAAATGCAAATTTTGAAAATTTTTGTAGATAAAGAAACGAGAAAATTGACAAATTTTCATTTTCAAGAAATTTTAAAAATCGTTTTAAAACTGATTTTTTGTGTAGAATTCATTTAGAAAATAAAAAGAAACCACGAAACTAGTCTAAATTTACTATTTTGAAAATTTTCCAAAAATTTAAATTCAAAAATATGATGAATTTCACGATTTTAAATTTTGTAATGGAAAAAACGAAAAAAGCGACGATTTTTAAATTTCGAAAATTTGTCAAATTCGATCAAAAACTTATTTTTCAAGTAAGATTTGACTAGAAAATACAAGACTTCGATAATTCTAATCGAAAATGTAAATTTTGAAAATTTTTGTTGAAAAATAAACGAGAAAATTGACAAATTTCATTTTCGAGAAATTTTTAAAATCGTTTTAAATCTGATTTTTCGTGTAGAATTAATTTAGAATATAAAAAGAAATCACGAAACTAATCTAAATTTACTATTTAGTAAATTTTCAAAAAATTTAAATTCAAAAATATAATGAATTTCACGATTTTTAATTTTCCAATTGAAAAAAACGAAAAAAACGACGATTCTTAAATCTCGAAAATTTGTCAAATTCGATTAAAAACTTATTTTTCAAGTAAGATTTGACTAGAAAATACGAGATTTCGATAAATCTAATCGAAAATGCAAATTTTGAAAATTTTTGTAGAAAAAGAAACGAGAAAATTGACAAATTTTCATTTTCCTGAAATTTTTAAAATCGTTTTAAAACTGATTTTTTGTGTAGAATTCATTTAAAAAATAAAAAGAAACCACAAAACTAATCTAAATTTACTATTTAGTAAATTTTCAAAAAATTTAAATTCAAAAATATAATGAATTTCACGATTTTTAATTTTCCAATTGAAAAAAACGAAAAAAACGACGATTCTTAAATCTCGAAAATTTGTCAAATTCGATTAAAAACTTATTTTTCAAGTAAGATTTGACTAGAAAATACGAGATTTCGATAAATCTAATCGAAAATGCAAATTTTGAAAATTTTTGTAGAAAAAGAAACGAGAAAATTGACAAATTTTCATTTTCCTGAAATTTTTAAAATCGTTTTAAAACTGATTTTTTGTGTAGAATTCATTTAAAAAATAAAAAGAAACCACAAAACTAATCTAAATTTATTATTTTGAAAATTTTCCAAAAATTTAAATTCAAAAATATGATGAATTTCACGATTTTTAATTTTCCAATTGAAAAAAACGAAAAAAACGACGATTTTTAAATTTCGAAAATTTGTCAAATTCGATCAAAAACTTATTTTTCAAGTAAGATTTGACTAGAAAATACAAGACTTCGATTATTCTAATCAAAAATGCAAATTTTGAAAATTTTTGTTGAAAAAGAAACGAGAAAATTGACAAATTTTCATTTTCGAGAAATTTTTAAAATCGTTTTAAAACTGATTTTTCGTGTAAAATTAATTTAGAATATAAAAAGAAATCACGTAACTAATCTAAATTTACTATTTAGTAAATTTTCAAAAAATTTAAATTCATAAAAAATGATGAATTTCACGATTTTTAATTTTCCAATTGAAAAAAACGAAAAAAACAACGATTTTTAAATTTCGAAAATTTGTCAAATTCGATCAAAAACTTATTTTTCAAGTAAGATTTGACTAGAAAATACAAGACTTCGATAATTCTAATCGAAAATGTAAATTTTGAAAATTTTTGTAGAAAAAGAAACGAGAAAATTGACAAATTTTCATTTTCAAGAAATTTTAAAAATCGTTTTAAAACTGATTTTTTGTGTAGAATTCATTTAGAAAATAAAAAGAAACCACGAAACTAGTCTAAATTTACTATTTTGAAAATTTTCCAAAAATTTAAATTCAAAAATATGATGAATTTCACGATTTTTAATTTTGTAATGGAAAAAACGAAAAAAGCGACGATTTTTAAATTTCGAAAATTTGTCAAATTCGATCAAAAACTTATTTTTCAAGTAAGATTTGACTAGAAAATACAAGACTTCGATAATTCTAATCGAAAATGTAAATTTTGAAAATTTTTGTTGAAAAATAAACGAGAAAATTGACAAATTTCATTTTCGAGAAATTTTTAAAATCGTTTTAAATCTGATTTTTCGTGTAGAATTAATTTAGAATATAAAAAGAAATCACGAAACTAATCTAAATTTACTATTTAGTAAATTTTCAAAAAATTTAAATTCAAAAATATAATGAATTTCACGATTTTTAATTTTCCAATTGAAAAAAACGAAAAAAACGACGATTCTTAAATCTCGAAAATTTGTCAAATTCGATTAAAAACTTATTTTTCAAGTAAGATTTGACTAGAAAATACGAGATTTCGATAAATCTAATCGAAAATGCAAATTTGGAAAATTTTGGTAGAAAAAGAAACGAGAAAATTGACAAATTTTCATTTTCGAGAAATTTTTAAAATTGTTTTAAAACTGATTTTTTGTGTAGAATTCATTTAGAAAATAAAAAGAAACCACGAAACTAATCTAAATTTACTATTTTGTAAATTTTCAAAAAATTTAAATTCATAAAAAATGATGAATTTCACGATTTTTAATTTTCCAATTGAAAAAAACGAAAAAAACAACGATTTTTAAATTTCGAAAATTTGTCAAATTCGATCAAAAACTTATTTTTCAAGTAAGATTTGACTAGAAAATACAAGACTTCGATTATTCTAATCAAAAATGCAAATTTTGAAAATTTTTGTTGAAAAAGAAACGAGAAAATTGACAAATTTTCATTTTCGAGAAATTTTTAAAATCGTTTTAAAACTGATTTTTCGTGTAAAATTAATTTAGAATATAAAAAGAAATCACGAAACTAATCTAAATTTACTATTTAGTAAATTTTCAAAAAATTTAAATTCAAAAATATGATGAATTTCACGATTTTTAATTTTCCAATTGAAAAAAACGAAAAAAACGACGATTTTTAAATTTTTAAAATTTGTCAAATTCGATCAAAAACTTATTTTTCAAGTAAGGTTTGACTAGAAAATACAAGATTTTGATAAATCTAATCGAAAATGCAAATTTTGAAAATTTTGGTAGAAAAAGAAACGAGAAAATTGACAAATTTTCATTTTCGAGAAATTTTTAAAATCGCTTTAAAAATGATTTTTTTGTGTAGAATTCATTTTGAAAATAAAAAGAAACCACGAAACTAGTCTAAATTTACTATTTCGAAAATTTTCAAAAAATTTAAATTCATAAAAAATGATGAATTCCAATTGAAAAAAACGAAAAAAACGACGATTCTTAAATCTCGAAAATTTGTCAAATTCGATTAAAAACTTATTTTTCAAGTAAGATTTGACTAGAAAATACGAGATTTCGATAAATCTAATCGAAAATGCAAATTTTGAAAATTTTTGTAGAAAAAGAAACGAGAAAATTGACAAATTTTCATTTTCCTGAAATTTTTAAAATCGTTTTAAAACTGATTTTTTGTGTAGAATTCATTTAGAAAATAAAAAGAAACCACGAAACTAGTCTAAATTTACTATTTTGTAAATTTTCAAAAAATTTAAATTCATAAAAAATGATGAATTCCAATTAAAAAAAACGAAAAAAACGACGATTCTTAAATCTCGAAAATTTGTCAAATTCGATTAAAAACTTATTTTTCAAGTAAGATTTGACTCGAAAATACAAGACTTCGATAATTCTAATCGAAAATGCAAATTTTGAAAATTTTTGTAGAAAAAGAAACGAGAAAATTGACAAATTTTCATTTTCGAGAAATTTTTAAAATCGTTTTAAAACTGATTTTTCGTGTAAAATTAATTTAGAATATAAAAAGAAATCACGAAACTAATCTACATTTACTATTTAGTAAATTTTCAAAAAATTTAAATTCAAAAATATGATGAATTTCACGATTTTTAATTTTCCAATTGAAAAAAACGAAAAAAACGACGATTTTTAAATTTCGAAAATTTGTCAAATTCGATCAAAAACTTATTTTTCAAGTAAGATTTGACTAGAAAATACAAGACTTCGATAATTCTAATCGAAAATGCAAATTTTGAAAATTTTTGTTAAAAAATAAACGAGAAAATTGACAAATTTTCATTTTCGAGAAATTTTTAAAATCGTTTTAAAACTGATTTTTCGAGTAAAATTAATTTAGAATATAAAAAGAAATCACGAAACTAATCTAAATTTACTATTTAGTAAATTTTCAAAAAATTTAAATTCAAAAATATGATGAATTTCACGATTTTTAATTTTCCAATTGAAAAAAACGAAAAAAAACGACGATTTTTAAATTTTTAAAATTTGTCAAATTCGATCAAAAACTTATTTTTCATGTAAGGTTTGACAAGAAAATACAAGATTTTAATAAATCTAATCGAAAATGCAAATTTTGAAAATTTTGGTTGAAAAAGAAACGAGAAAATTGACAAATTTTCATTTTCGAGAAATTTTAAAAATCGTTTTAAAACTGATTTTTTGTGTGGAATTCATTTAGAAAATAAAAAGAAACTACGAAACTAGTCTAAATTTACTATTTCGAAAATTTTCAAAAAATTTAAATTCATAAAAAATGATGAATTCCAATTTAAAAAAACGAATAAAACGACGATTCTTAAATTTCGAAAATTTGTCAAATTCGATTAAAAACTTATTTTTCAAGTAAGATTTGACTAGAAAATACGAGATATCGATAAATCTGATCGAAAATGCAAATTTTGAAAATTTTTGTAGAAAAAGAAACGAGAAAATTGACAAATTTTCATTTTCGAGAAATTTTAAAAATCGTTTTAAAACTGATTTTTTGTGTACAATTCATTTAGAAAATAAAAAGAAACCACGAAACTAGTCTAAATTTATTATTTAAAAAATTTTCCAAAAATTTAAATTCAAAAATATGATGAATTTCACGATTTTTAATTTTCCAATTGAAAAAAACGAAAAAAACGACGATTTATAAATTTTGAAAATTTGTTAAATTCGATCAAAAACTTAATTTTCAAGTAAGATTTGACTAGAAAATACAAGATTTCGATAAATCTAATCGAAAATGCAAATTTTGAAAATTTTGGTTGAAAAAGAAACGAGAAAATTGACAAATTTTCATTTTCGAGAAATTTTAAAAATCGTTTTAAAACTGATTTTTTGTGTAGAATTCATTTAGAAAATAAAAAGAAACTACGAAACTAGTCTAAATTTACTATTTCGAAAATTTTCAAAAAATTTAAATTCATAAAAAATGATGAATTCCAATTGAAAAAAACGAAAAAAACGACGATTCTTAAATCTCGAAAATTTGTCAAATTCGATTAAAAACTTATTTTTCAAGTAAGATTTGACTAGAAAATACGAGATTTCGATAAATCTAATCGAAAATGCAAATTTTGAAAATTTTTGTAGAAAAAGAAACGAGAAAATTGACAAATTTTCATTTTCCTGAAATTTTTAAAATCGTTTTAAAACTGATTTTTTGTGTAGAATTCATTTTGAAAATATAAAGAAACCACGAAACTAGTCTAAATTTACTATTTCGAAAATTTTCAAAAAATTTAAATTCATAAAAAATGATGAATTCCAATTGAAAAAACCGAAAAAAACGACGATTCTTAAATCTCGAAAATTTGTCAAATTCGATTAAAAACTTATTTTTCAAGTAAGATTTGACTAGAAAATACAAGATTTCGAAAAATCTAATCGAAAATGCAAATTTTGAAAATTTTTGTAGAAAAAGAAACGAGAAAATTGACAAATTTTCATTTTCGAGAAATTTTTAAAATTGTTTTAAAACTGATTTTTTGTGTAGAATTCATTTAGAAAATAAAAAGAAACCACGAAACTAGTCTAAATTTACTATTTTGTAAATTTTCAAAAAATTTAAATTCATAAAAAATGATGAATTCCAATTAAAAAAAACGAAAAAAACGACGATTCTTAAATTTCGAAAATTTGTCAAATTCGATTAAAAACTTATTTTTCAAGTAAGATTTGACAAGAAAATACGAGATATCGATAAATCTCATCGAAACTGCAAATTTTGAAAATTTTTGTAGAAAAAGAAACGAGAAAATTGACAAATTTTCATTTTCGAGAAATTTTAAAAATCGTTTTAAAACTGATTTTTTGTGTAGAATTCATTTAGAAAATAAAAAGAAACCACGAAACTAGTCTAAATTTACTATTTTGAAAATTTTCCAAAAATTTAAATTCAAAAATATGATGAATTTCACGATTTTTAATTTTGTAATGGAAAAAACGAAAAAAGCGACGATTTTTAAATTTCGAAAATTTGTCAAATTCGATCAAAAACTTATTTTTCAAGTAAGATTTGACTAGAAAATACAAGATTTCGATAAATCTAATCGAAAATGCAAATTTTGAAAATTTTTGTAGAAAAAGAAACGAGAAAATTGACAAATTTTCATATTCGAGAAATTTTAAAAATCGTTTTAAAACTGATTTTTTGTGTAGAATTCATTTAAAAAATAAAAAGAAACCAAGAAACTAGTCTAAATATACTATTTTGAAAATATTCCGAAAATTTAAATTCAAAAATATAATGAATTTCACGATTTCTAATTTCCAATTGAAAAAAACGAAAAAAACGACGATTCTTAAATCTCGAAAATTTGTCAAATTCGCTTAAAAACTTATTTTTCAAGTAAGATTTGACTAGAAAATACGAGATTTCGATAAATCTAATCGAAAATGCAAATTTTGAAAATTTTTGTAGAAAAAGAAACGAGAAAATTGACAAATTTTCATTTTCCTGAAATTTTTAAAATCGTTTTAAAACTGATTTTTTGTGTAGAATTCATTTAAAAAATAAAAAGAAACCACGAAACTAATCTAAATTTACTATTTTGTAAATTTTCAAAAAATTTAAATTCATAAAAAATGATGAATTTCACGATTTTTAATTTTCCAATTGAAAAAAACGAAAAAAACAACGATTTTTAAATTTCGAAAATTTGTCAAATTCGATCAAAAACTTATTTTTCAAGTAAGATTTGACTAGAAAATACAAGACTTCGATTATTCTAATCAAAAATGCAAATTTTGAAAATTTTTGTTGAAAAAGAAACGAGAAAATTGACAAATTTTCATTTTCGAGAAATTTTTAAAATCGTTTTAAAACTGATTTTTCGTGTAAAATTAATTTAGAATATAAAAAGAAATCACGAAACTAATCTAAATTTACTATTTTGTAAATTTTCAAAAAATTTAAATTCAAAAATATGATGAATTTCACGATTTTTAATTTTCCAATTGAAAAAAACGAAAAAAACGACGATTTTTAAATTTTTAAAATTTGTCAAATTCGATCAAAAACTTATTTTTCAAGTAAGGTTTAACTAGAAAATACAAGATTTTGATAAATCTAATCGAAAATGCAAATTTTGAAAATTTTGGTAGAAAAAGAAACGAGAAAATTGACAAATTTTCATTTTCGAGAAATTTTTAAAATCGCTTTAAAAATGATTTTTTTGTGTAGAATTCATTTTGAAAATAAAAAGAAACCACGAAACTAGTCTAAATTTACTATTTCGAAAATTTCCAAAAAATTTAAATTCATAAAAAATGATGAATTCCAATTGAAAAAACCGAAAAAAACGACGATTCTTAAATCTCGAAAATTTGTCAAATTCGATTAAAAACTTATTTTTCAAGTAAGATTTGACTAGAAAATACAAGATTTCGAAAAATCTAATCGAAAATGCAAATTTTGAAAATTTTTGTAGAAAAAGAAACGAGAAAATTGACAAATTTTCATTTTCGAGAAATTTTTAAAATTGTTTTAAAACTGATTTTTTGTGTAGAATTCATTTAGAAAATAAAAAGAAACCACGAAACTAGTCTAAATTTACTATTTTGTAAATTTTCAAAAAATTTAAATTCATAAAAAATGATGAATTCCAATTAAAAAAAACGAAAAAAACGACGATTCTTAAATTTCGAAAATTTGTCAAATTCGATTAAAAACTTATTTTTCAAGTAAGATTTGACAAGAAAATACGAGATATCGATAAATCTCATCGAAACTGCAAATTTTGAAAATTTTTGTAGAAAAAGAAACGAGAAAATTGACAAATTTTCATTTTCGAGAAATTTTAAAAATCGTTTTAAAACTGATTTTTTGTGTAGAATTCATTTAGAAAATAAAAAGAAACCACGAAACTAGTCTAAATTTACTATTTTGAAAATTTTCCAAAAATTTAAATTCAAAAATATGATGAATTTCACGATTTTTAATTTTGTAATGGAAAAAACGAAAAAAGCGACGATTTTTAAATTTCGAAAATTTGTCAAATTCGATCAAAAACTTATTTTTCAAGTAAGATTTGACTAGAAAATACAAGACTTCGATAATTCTAATCAAAAATGCAAATTTTGAAAATTTTGGTTGAAAAAGAAACGAGAAAATTGACAAATTTTCATTTTCGAGAAATTTTAAAAATCGTTTTAAAACTGATTTTTTGTGTAGAATTCATTTAAAAAATAAAAAGAAACCAAGAAACTAGTCTAAATATACTATTTTGAAAATATTCCGAAAATTTAAATTCAAAAATATAATGAATTTCACGATTTCTAATTTCCAATTGAAAAAAACGAAAAAAACGACGATTCTTAAATCTCGAAAATTTGTCAAATTCGATTAAAAACTTATTTTTCAAGTAAGATTTGACTAGAAAATACGAGATTTCGATAAATCTAATCGAAAATGCAAATTTTGAAAATTTTTGTAGAAAAAGAAACGAGAAAATTGACAAATTTTCATTTTCCTGAAATTTTTAAAATCGTTTTAAAACTGATTTTTTGTGTAGAATTCATTTAAAAAATAAAAAGAAACCACAAAACTAATCTAAATTTACTATTTAGTAAATTTTCAAAAAATTTAAATTCAAAAATATAATGAATTTCACGATTTTTAATTTTCCAATTGAAAAAAACGAAAAAAACGACGATTCTTAAATCTCGAAAATTTGTCAAATTCGATTAAAAACTTATTTTTCAAGTAAGATTTGACTAGAAAATACGAGATTTCGATAAATCTAATCGAAAATGCAAATTTTGAAAATTTTTGTAGAAAAAGAAACGAGAAAATTGACAAATTTTCATTTTCCTGAAATTTTTAAAATCGTTTTAAAACTGATTTTTTGTGTAGAATTCATTTAAAAAATAAAAAGAAACCACAAAACTAATCTAAATTTATTATTTTGAAAATTTTCCAAAAATTTAAATTCAAAAATATGATGAATTTCACGATTTTTAATTTTCCAATTGAAAAAAACGAAAAAAACGACGATTTTTAAATTTCGAAAATTTGTCAAATTCGATCAAAAACTTATTTTTCAAGTAAGATTTGACTAGAAAATACAAGACTTCGATTATTCTAATCAAAAATGCAAATTTTGAAAATTTTTGTTGAAAAAGAAACGAGAAAATTGACAAATTTTCATTTTCGAGAAATTTTTAAAATCGTTTTAAAACTGATTTTTCGTGTAAAATTAATTTAGAATATAAAAAGAAATCACGTAACTAATCTAAATTTACTATTTAGTAAATTTTCAAAAAATTTAAATTCATAAAAAATGATGAATTTCACGATTTTTAATTTTCCAATTGAAAAAAACGAAAAAAACAACGATTTTTAAATTTCGAAAATTTGTCAAATTCGATCAAAAACTTATTTTTCAAGTAAGATTTGACTAGAAAATACAAGACTTCGATAATTCTAATCGAAAATGTAAATTTTGAAAATTTTTGTAGAAAAAGAAACGAGAAAATTGACAAATTTTCATTTTCAAGAAATTTTAAAAATCGTTTTAAAACTGATTTTTTGTGTAGAATTCATTTAGAAAATAAAAAGAAACCACGAAACTAGTCTAAATTTACTATTTTGAAAATTTTCCAAAAATTTAAATTCAAAAATATGATGAATTTCACGATTTTTAATTTTGTAATGGAAAAAACGAAAAAAGCGACGATTTTTAAATTTCGAAAATTTGTCAAATTCGATCAAAAACTTATTTTTCAAGTAAGATTTGACTAGAAAATACAAGACTTCGATAATTCTAATCGAAAATGTAAATTTTGAAAATTTTTGTTGAAAAATAAACGAGAAAATTGACAAATTTCATTTTCGAGAAATTTTTAAAATCGTTTTAAATCTGATTTTTCGTGTAGAATTAATTTAGAATATAAAAAGAAATCACGAAACTAATCTAAATTTACTATTTAGTAAATTTTCAAAAAATTTAAATTCAAAAATATAATGAATTTCACGATTTTTAATTTTCCAATTGAAAAAAACGAAAAAAACGACGATTCTTAAATCTCGAAAATTTGTCAAATTCGATTAAAAACTTATTTTTCAAGTAAGATTTGACTAGAAAATACGAGATTTCGATAAATCTAATCGAAAATGCAAATTTGGAAAATTTTGGTAGAAAAAGAAACGAGAAAATTGACAAATTTTCATTTTCGAGAAATTTTTAAAATTGTTTTAAAACTGATTTTTTGTGTAGAATTCATTTAGAAAATAAAAAGAAACCACGAAACTAATCTAAATTTACTATTTTGTAAATTTTCAAAAAATTTAAATTCATAAAAAATGATGAATTTCACGATTTTTAATTTTCCAATTGAAAAAAACGAAAAAAACAACGATTTTTAAATTTCGAAAATTTGTCAAATTCGATCAAAAACTTATTTTTCAAGTAAGATTTGACTAGAAAATACAAGACTTCGATTATTCTAATCAAAAATGCAAATTTTGAAAATTTTTGTTGAAAAAGAAACGAGAAAATTGACAAATTTTCATTTTCGAGAAATTTTTAAAATCGTTTTAAAACTGATTTTTCGTGTAAAATTAATTTAGAATATAAAAAGAAATCACGAAACTAATCTAAATTTACTATTTAGTAAATTTTCAAAAAATTTAAATTCAAAAATATGATGAATTTCACGATTTTTAATTTTCCAATTGAAAAAAACGAAAAAAACGACGATTTTTAAATTTTTAAAATTTGTCAAATTCGATCAAAAACTTATTTTTCAAGTAAGGTTTGACTAGAAAATACAAGATTTTGATAAATCTAATCGAAAATGCAAATTTTGAAAATTTTGGTAGAAAAAGAAACGAGAAAATTGACAAATTTTCATTTTCGAGAAATTTTTAAAATCGCTTTAAAAATGATTTTTTTGTGTAGAATTCATTTTGAAAATAAAAAGAAACCACGAAACTAGTCTAAATTTACTATTTCGAAAATTTTCAAAAAATTTAAATTCATAAAAAATGATGAATTCCAATTGAAAAAAACGAAAAAAACGACGATTCTTAAATCTCGAAAATTTGTCAAATTCGATTAAAAACTTATTTTTCAAGTAAGATTTGACTAGAAAATACGAGATTTCGATAAATCTAATCGAAAATGCAAATTTTGAAAATTTTTGTAGAAAAAGAAACGAGAAAATTGACAAATTTTCATTTTCCTGAAATTTTTAAAATCGTTTTAAAACTGATTTTTTGTGTAGAATTCATTTTGAAAATATAAAGAAACCACGAAACTAGTCTAAATTTACTATTTCGAAAATTTTCAAAAAATTTAAATTCATAAAAAATGATGAATTCCAATTGAAAAAACCGAAAAAAACGACGATTCTTAAATCTCGAAAATTTGTCAAATTCGATTAAAAACTTATTTTTCAAGTAAGATTTGACTAGAAAATACAAGATTTCGAAAAATCTAATCGAAAATGCAAATTTTGAAAATTTTTGTAGAAAAAGAAACGAGAAAATTGACAAATTTTCATTTTCGAGAAATTTTTAAAATTGTTTTAAAACTGATTTTTTGTGTAGAATTCATTTAGAAAATAAAAAGAAACCACGAAACTAGTCTAAATTTACTATTTTGTAAATTTTCAAAAAATTTAAATTCATAAAAAATGATGAATTCCAATTAAAAAAAACGAAAAAAACGACGATTCTTAAATCTCGAAAATTTGTCAAATTCGATTAAAAACTTATTTTTCAAGTAAGATTTGACTCGAAAATACAAGACTTCGATAATTCTAATCGAAAATGCAAATTTTGAAAATTTTTGTAGAAAAAGAAACGAGAAAATTGACAAATTTTCATTTTCGAGAAATTTTTAAAATCGTTTTAAAACTGATTTTTCGTGTAAAATTAATTTAGAATATAAAAAGAAATCACGAAACTAATCTACATTTACTATTTAGTAAATTTTCAAAAAATTTAAATTCAAAAATATGATGAATTTCACGATTTTTAATTTTCCAATTGAAAAAAACGAAAAAAACGACGATTTTTAAATTTCGAAAATTTGTCAAATTCGATCAAAAACTTATTTTTCAAGTAAGATTTGACTAGAAAATACAAGACTTCGATAATTCTAATCGAAAATGCAAATTTTGAAAATTTTTGTTAAAAAATAAACGAGAAAATTGACAAATTTTCATTTTCGAGAAATTTTTAAAATCGTTTTAAAACTGATTTTTCGTGTAAAATTAATTTAGAATATAAAAAGAAATCACGAAACTAATCTAAATTTACTATTTAGTAAATTTTCAAAAAATTTAAATTCAAAAATATGATGAATTTCACGATTTTTAATTTTCCAATTGAAAAAAACGAAAAAAACGACGATTTTTAAATTTTTAAAATTTGTCAAATTCGATCAAAAACTTATTTTTCATGTAAGGTTTGACAAGAAAATACAAGATTTTAATAAATCTAATCGAAAATGCAAATTTTGAAAATTTTGGTTGAAAAAGAAACGAGAAAATTGACAAATTTTCATTTTCGAGAAATTTTAAAAATCGTTTTAAAACTGATTTTTTGTGTGGAATTCATTTAGAAAATAAAAAGAAACTACGAAACTAGTCTAAATTTACTATTTCGAAAATTTTCAAAAAATTTAAATTCATAAAAAATGATGAATTCCAATTTAAAAAAACGAATAAAACGACGATTCTTAAATTTCGAAAATTTGTCAAATTCGATTAAAAACTTATTTTTCAAGTAAGATTTGACTAGAAAATACGAGATATCGATAAATCTGATCGAAAATGCAAATTTTGAAAATTTTTGTAGAAAAAGAAACGAGAAAATTGACAAATTTTCATTTTCGAGAAATTTTAAAAATCGTTTTAAAACTGATTTTTTGTGTACAATTCATTTAGAAAATAAAAAGAAACCACGAAACTAGTCTAAATTTATTATTTAAAAAATTTTCCAAAAATTTAAATTCAAAAATATGATGAATTTCACGATTTTTAATTTTCCAATTGAAAAAAACGAAAAAAACGACGATTTATAAATTTTGAAAATTTGTTAAATTCGATCAAAAACTTAATTTTCAAGTAAGATTTGACTAGAAAATACAAGATTTCGATAAATCTAATCGAAAATGCAAATTTTGAAAATTTTGGTTGAAAAAGAAACGAGAAAATTGACAAATTTTCATTTTCGAGAAATTTTAAAAATCGTTTTAAAACTGATTTTTTGTGTAGAATTCATTTAGAAAATAAAAAGAAACTACGAAACTAGTCTAAATTTACTATTTCGAAAATTTTCAAAAAATTTAAATTCATAAAAAATGATGAATTCCAATTGAAAAAAACGAAAAAAACGACGATTCTTAAATCTCGAAAATTTGTCAAATTCGATTAAAAACTTATTTTTCAAGTAAGATTTGACTAGAAATTACGAGATTTCGATAAATCTAATCGAAAATGCAAATTTTGAAAATTTTTGTAGAAAATGAAACGAGAAAATTGATAAATTTTCATTTGCGAGGAATTTTTAAAAATCGTTTTAAAACTGATTTTTTGTGTAGAATTCATTTAGAAAATAAAAAGAAATCACGAAACTAGTCTAAATTTACTATTTTGAAAATTTTCCAAAAATTTAAATTCAAAAATATGATGAATTTCACGATTTTTAATTTTCTAATTGAAAAAAAACGAAAAAAACGACGATTCTTAAATCTCGAAAATTTGTCAAATTCGATTAAAAACTTATTTTTCAAGTAAGATTTGACTAGAAAATACGAGATTTCGATAAATCTAATCGAAAATGCAAATTTTGAAAATTTTTGTAGAAAATGAAACGAGAAAATTGATAAATTTTCATTTGCGAGGAATTTTTAAAAATCGTTTTAAAACTGATTTTTTGTGTAGAATTCATTTAGAAAATAAAAAGAAATCACGAAACTAGTCTAAATTTACTATTTTGAAAATTTTCCAAAAATTTAAATTCAAAAATATGATGAATTTCACGATTTTTAATTTTCTAATTGAAAAAAACGAAAAAAACGACGATTTTTAAATTTCGAAAATTTGTCAAATTCGATCAAAAACTTATTTTTCAAGTAAGGTTTGACTAGAAAATACAAGATTTCGAAAAGTCTAATCGAAAATGCAAATTTTGAAAATTTTTGTAGAAAAAGAAACGAGAAAATTGACAAATTTTCATTTTCGAGAAATTTTTAAAATTGTTTTAAAACTGATTTTTTGTGTAGAATTCATTTAGAAAATAAAAAGAAACCATGAAACTAATCTAAATTTACTACGGCCCTGGTTGCCTCGTGCTAACATGCATCTCCCATGAGCTCGCGAATTTTAAGTGATTATTGACGTTGTTAATGTTCATATAATCTTACTTTAACATTTGTCTCTTCACATTGGTGACTCTCTATCCAATTGTTTGTTTTTTATATTGTTATTGAACTGTTTTGACTTAATTTTTGACTTTTAATCACCTAACCTAACTTTTCAACGTGACTAGTCATGTCGGGTAGAGACAAGGATAAATTGGCAAGTGCTAAGATATGCCAATTGTGTAATAAAACAGTAGTGGATGCAGTTTTTTGTGAAGTATGTGATTCTTCTTATCATCCGAAATGTGCTACCCGTGTTGCTGTGCTTGAGAATGGAGGATACTCTAAATGCTGTAAATCTCGCTCGCCTTTGTTGACTCAGGCTGACTCGAACGTTACTGCTTCTTCTCATAACACAGCAAATGACAGTGTAGAGCGCATTATTAATGACGCTATTAAAAAACTTCAGGTGGGATTGAATATGAATTTTGCATCATTGTCAACGACTATGAATCGTGTGTCCGCAAAGGTTGATGAGGCAATGACTGCTATCAATGATCACTCCAGGAGAATTTCCTCTATTGAAGGTACCATTGACAAATTGAATATTAAGTCGTTATCTCGTGACTGCATGGTTGAAATTCAAGACAGACTGTCTCGCTCATCTAATTTAATTTTATTTGGTCTTGAAGATGATAAAGATCAATCTGATAATAGTGTTTTGAAATCTACTATTACAAAATTATTTTTCAAATTTTCCTCTTCAACTCTACTTGAAAATTGTAAAATGAAAAGAATTGGTGCGTTTGTGCAGTCACAGAAGCACCCGCGACCGGTAAAGATCGTCTGCAAATCGGTAGATGATGCGAATACGCTGTTTAAATCTTTCTTGGCATCAAAGAGAGATGAAATTCATCGACCTCTTTTACAGAACCTGCATCTCACATGGGACAAAACCAAGACGCAATTGGAGGAGTTATCAGTCGTGAGGAAGGAACTGATTTCGCGCCAGTCAGCGGGAGAGGCGAATGCTCGTATTGTGTTTCGTCGAGGTCTACCTGTGATAGTGTCTCATACTCAGAGTCGCAATCAAGGCAGCAGTGCGCAGGCTTCTTAAATACTATAAATGTAGATACTGGTGTGGATTCGTTAAGTGAAACTAATACTTTGACGTGTGTTGACAAGTCTGAGAGAGTGTGCGATGCTTCTACAGCTGATTCTCAATTGCTTTCGGTTTATTATCAGAACGTCAGAGGTTTAAGAAGTAAACTCTCATCTCTTAGACAGTCATTACAACTTTATAAGTTTAAAATTTTTATTTTTACTGAAACCTGGCTAAATTTATCTTTTTGTTCATCAGAACTTGGGTTTTCAGAATACAACATTTTTCGTTTTGATAGAGATGATAATACTAGTTCGCGATTGCGTGGTGGTGGTGTGCTGGTGGCCTGTGATTCTCATTTAAACGCTTCGATTCTACCTACTGACGTTATCTCAATAGAACATGTTTTTGTAAAATTTTCTTATAACTCAACTTTATATATTGTAGGTACATTCTATATACCACCAAACTCTGATCTCAATGTTTATATAATTATTTGTAATGTTATTGAAAAAATATCGAACTCTTTTCCCACAGCTATATTTATGATTCTCGGTGATTTTAATATGCCCTTCGCATGTTGGCGCTTAATATCTGATAGTGGTCCATCTTGTACTTCAAAAACACATTTTCGCATTTATAAGCAGATAACAAATTTAATTTCTAATACCTTAGATTTCTTAAATATTAATCAAGTAAATAATTTTAATAATGTGTCTAGCAGTATTTTGGATTTGGTTTTAATTAACTCATTAAACTATACACTTGAACTGGCGAATGAGCCTATTTTGACAGTTGATAAATATCATCCTCCTCTTATTTTGTCAATAGTCAATAACACTTCAATTACAGCTGATAACAATATTAATCAGAGACATAGTAAATATGACTTTTCTAATGCTAACTTGGCGGGTTTAAATACTTCATTATTGAATATTAATTGGAACAGTGTCTTTGACTCTTTAAATATTGATGATGCAGTAACAACTTTTTATAATAATGTTTATAATGAGTTTAGTCTTTTCGTTCCTATAAAATTTTTTTCAAAAAATACAAACTATCCTCCATGGTTTAATAATGAACTCAAACAATTGGTAGCCTTGAAAAAATCAGCTCACTTACAATACAAACACACTCATACAGCATCGGATTATTCTTTGTTTTCTCGACTACGTTCTGAATGTAAATCTATGTCTAAAAAATGTTATAAAAACTACCAGGCCCGTGTCGAGAATTCAATTATACATAATCTAAAATATTTTTGGAATTATGTAAATACTCTACGCGAGAATTCTAGAATACCCAATGAAGTTAAATATGGAAATACTGTTGCAGTTACTCACGTCGATGTAGCAAATTGCTTCAAAGATCATTTTAGTTCCGTATACACGTTGTCATCCACTAATGTCCTACCAGTCAACTTCAAGTCCAACAATAATAATAATAATAATAATTCTAATATTACTGTAATTGATATGTTTCACATTAGTCGAGACATAATCTTGTCAAAACTAAAGTCACTTGATGTTAAAAAGGGCGCTGGCCCGGATGGAATTCCCCCCACTATTCTGAAATCATGCTGCTCCGCTTTCACTGAACCTTTATATTATTTATTTAATTTATCTTTAACATGCAATACATTTCCTTTCGTATGGAAAAGAGGAATTGTGGTCCCAGTGCACAAGGATGGCAATAAAAGCGACGTAGTTAATTACCGCCCAATTGTTATATTAAGCACTATAGCAAAAGTATTTGAAAGTCTAATCTATGAACAAATCTATAGACAAACTATGTCTCTGATTATTAGCGAGCAGCATGGTTTTATGAAGGGCAGATCTGTTTTGACTAACTTGAGTCTGTTTTCGGATTTTGTATTTCGAAATATTGAATCGAGTAAACAAGTTGATACTGTTTATACAGATTTTTCAAAGGCGTTTGACAAAGTAGATCATGGAGTTCTTCTCGCTAAGCTTGAAGCTCTTGGATTTTCAGATGGTTTAGTGAGTTTAATGAGAAGTTATCTTACTGATAGAGCTTTATCAGTAAGAATTGAATATGATTTTTCTGATATTTTTTCAGCTACCTCTGGAGTTCCTCAGGGTTCGAATCTTGGACCACTCTTGTTTTTACTGTTTATTAATGACATTAATAAGGTTTTTGTTAACAGTTCGATTTTATTATATGCTGATGATTTGAAGATTTTTAAGGTCATTTGTACTGATAAGGATCACCTTGATCTACAGAGTGACTTACAACAACTTCACTTATGGACTTTAAAAAATAATTTATTTTTTAACATTAAAAAGTGCAATGTTTTGTCATTTTCTAGATCAAGGGATGTTTCAACTTTTAGTTACAAAATTGGCAACGACGAAGTTTCAAGAGTGTCCATGATTCGAGATCTTGGTGTGCTTGTTGATAATTCTTTTTCCTTTACTAATCATATTGAGTTCACTATCAACAAGGCAACAAGAGCTTTGGGCTTCGTAATGAGAAATGCTTCTAATTTTAGGAATATTATTGCAATAAAAACATTGTATGTTGTATTAGTTAGACCGATATTGGAATTTGCTTCAATTATTTGGAGGCCCTATCAGGTGTCTTCCATTATTGAAATTGAAAGGGTTCAAAACAAGTTTTTGCGTTTTCTTGCGAGACAGATTGGTTTGCCTGTTGACTTTCATAATCATGATTATACTGCACTTCGTTCTACTTTTGATATTCCTTTATTACACCATAGATTTTTATTTGCAGACATGCTCTTTTTGTTTAAAATCATTAATGGACTATTAAATTGCCCTGAGTTGTTAAGCTTATTCGGAATTTATGTACCTGCAAGATCATTAAGAAATTTTCCACTGTTCAGAATGCCTTTTTCCAGGATGAATTATCTTTGCAACTCAGTGGTCAATAGATTGGGTTCTCAGGCAAATCAATTAAAAAATAATGTTAATTTTTTTGGGATATCCTTGAAAGATTTTATTAGGGAATTGCGTAATTCTGTATTAGATAGCAATAATAACACTAATGCAACCGAAAATATAATGTATTATTAATAGTTTCTAGTACTTTGTACGAATGGGCTAATAGCCCGTTTACACTTAATAAATAAATAAATTTTGTAAATTTTCAAAAAATTTAAATTCATAAAAAATGATGAATTTCACGACTTTTAATTTTCCAATTGAAAAAAAACGAAAAAAACGACGATTTTTAAATTTCGAAAATTTGTCAAATTCGATCAAAAACTTATTTTTCAAGTAAGATTTGACTAGAAAATACAAGACTTCGATAATTCTAATCAAAAATGCAAATTTTGAAAATTTTGGTTAAAAAAGAAACGAGAAAATTGACAAATTTTCATTTTCGAGAAATTTTAAAAATCGTTTTAAAACTGATTTTTTGTGTAGAATTAATTTAGAAAATAAAAAGAAACAACGAAACTAGTCTAAATTTACTATTTTGTAAATTTTCAAAAAATTTAAATTCATAAAAAATGATGAATTTCACGATTTTTAATTTTCCAATTGAAAAAAACGAAAAAAACGACGATTTTTAAATTTCGAAAATTTGTCAAATTCGATCAAAAACTTATTTTTCAAGTAAGGTTTGACTAGAAAATACAAGATTTTGATAAATCTAATCGAAAATGCAAATTTTGAAAATTTTTGTAGAAAAAGAAACGAGAAAATTGACAAATTTTCATTTTCGAGAAAATTTAAAAATCGTTTTAAAACTGATTTTTTGTGTAGAATTCATTTAGAAAATAAAAAGAAACCACGAAACTAGTCTAAATTTACTATTTTGTAAATTTTCAAAAAATTTAAATTCATAAAAAATGATGAATTCCAATTAAAAAAAACGAAAAAAACGACGATTCTTAAATTTCGAAAATTTGTCAAATTCGATTAAAAACTTATTTTTCAAGTAAGATTTGACAAGAAAATACGAGATATCGATAAATCTCATCGAAAATGCAAATTTTGAAAATTTTTGTAGAAAAAGAAACGAGAAAATTGACAAATTTTCATTTTCGAGAAATTTTAAAAATCGTTTTGAAACTGATTTTTTGTGTAGAATTCATTTAGAAAATAAAAAGAAACCACGAAACTAGTCGAAATTTACTATTTTGAAAATTTTCCAAAAATTTAAATTCAAAAATATGATGAATTTCACGATTTTTAATTTTCCAATTGAAAAAAACGAAAAAAGCGACGTATTTTAAATTTCGAAAATTTGTCAAATTCGATCAAAAACTTATTTTTCAAGTAAGATTTGACTAGAAAATACAAGATTTCAAAAAATCTAATCGAAAATGCAAATTTTGAAAATTTTTGTAGAAAAAGAAACGAGAAAATTGACAAATTTTCATTTTCGAGAAATTTTTAAAATTGTTTTAAAACTGATTTTTTGTGTAGAATTCATTTAGAAAATAAAAAGAAACCACGAAACTAGTCTAAATTTACTATTTTGTAAATTTTCAAAAAATTTAAATTCATAAAAAATGATGAATTCCAATTGAAAAAAACGAAAAAAACGACGATTCTTAAATCTCGAAAATTTGTCAAATTCGATTAAAAACTTATTTTTCAAGTAAGATTTGACTAGAAAATACGAGATTTCGATAAATCTAATCGAAAATGCAAATTTTGAAAATTTTTGTAGAAAAAGAAACGAGAAAATTGACAAATTTTCATTTTCCTGAAATTTTTAAAATCGTTTTAAAACTGATTTTTTGTGTAGAATTCATTTAAAAAATAAAAATAAACCACAAAACTAATCTAAATTTATTATTTAGTAAATTTACAAAAAATTTAAATTCAAAAATATAATTAATTTTACTATTTTTAATTTTCCAATTGAAAAAAACGAAAAAAACGACGATTCTTAAATCTCGAAAATTTGTCAAATTCGATTAAAAACTTATTTTTCAAGTAAGATTTGACCAGAAAATACAAGACTTCGATAATTCTAATCGAAAATGTAAATTTTGAAAATTTTTGTAGAAAAAGAAACGAGAAAATTGACAAATTTTCATTTTCAAGAAATTTTAAAAATCGTTTTAAAACTGATTTTTTGTGTAGAATTCATTTAGAAAATAAAAAGAAACCACGAAACTAGTCTAAATTTACTATTTTGAAAATTTTCCAAAAATTTAAATTCAAAAATATGATGAATTTCACGATTTTTAATTTTGTAATGGAAAAAACAAAAAAAGCGACGATTTTTAAATTTCGAAAAATTTGTCAAATTCGATCAAAAACTTATTTTTCAAGTAAGATTTGACTAGAAAATACAAGACTTCGATAATTCTAATCGAAAATGTAAATTTTGAAAATTTTTGTTGAAAAATAAACGAGAAAATTGACAAATTTCATTTTCGAGAGAAATTTTTAAAATCGTTTTAAATCTGATTTTTCGTGTAGAATTAATTTAGAATATAAAAAGAAATCACGAAACTAATCTAAATTTACTATTTAGTAAATTTTCAAAAAATTTAAATTCAAAAATATAATGAATTTCACGATTTTTAATTTTCCAATTGAAAAAAACGAAAAAAAAAACGACGATTCTTAAATCTCGAAAATTTGTCAAATTCGATTAAAAACTTATTTTTCAAGTAAGATTTGACTAGAAAATACGAGATTTCGATAAATCTAATCGAAAAATGCAAATTTTGAAAATTTTTTGTAGAAAAAGAAACGAGAAAATTGACAAATTTTCATTTTCCTGAAATTTTTAAAATCGTTTTAAAACTGATTTTTTTGTGTAGAATTCATTTAAAAAATAAAAAGAAACCACAAAACTAATCTAAATTTATTATTTTGAAAATTTTCCAAAAATTTAAATTCAAAAAATATGATGAATTTCACGATTTTTAATTTTCCAATTGAAAAAAAACGAAAAAAAAACGACGATTTTTAAATTTCGAAAATTTGTCAAATTCGATCAAAAACTTATTTTTCAAGTAAGGTTTAACTAGAAAATACAAGATTTCGAAAAATCTAATCGAAAATGCAAATTTTGAAATTTTTTGTAGAAAAAGAAACGAGAAAATTGACAAAATTTTCATTTTCCTGAAATTTTTAAAATCGTTTTAAAACTGATTTTTTGTGTAGAATTCATTTTGAAAATATAAAGAAACCACGAAACTAGTCTAAATTTACTATTTCGAAAATTTTCAAAAAATTTAAATTCATAAAAAATGATGAATTCCAATTGAAAAAAACGAAAAAAAAGACGATTCTTAAATCTCGAAAATTTGTCAAATTCGATTAAAAACTTATTTTTCAAGTAAGGTTTGACTAGAAAATACAAGATTTCGAAAAAATCTAATCGAAAATGCAAATTTTGAAATTTTTTGTAGAAAAAGAAACGAGAAAATTGACAAATTTTCATTTTCCTGAAATTTTTAAAATCGTTTTAAAAACTGATTTTTTGTGTAGAATTCATTGAGAAAATAAAAAGAAACCACAAAACTAATCTAAATTTATTATTTAGTAAATTTTCAAAAAATTTAAATTCAAAAATATAATGAATTTTACGATTTTTAATTTTCCAATTGAAAAAAACGAAAAAAACGACGATTCTTAAATCTCGAAAATTTGTCAAATTCGATTAAAAACTTATTTTTCAAGTAAGATTTGACTAGAAAATACAAGACTTCGATAATTCTAATCGAAAATGTAAATTTTGAAAATTTTTGTTGAAAAATAAACGAGAAAATTGACAAATTTCATTTTCGAGAAATTTTTAAAATCGTTTTAAATCTGATTTTTCGTGTAGAATTAATTTAGAATATAAAAAGAAATCACGAAACTAATCTAAATTTACTATTTAGTAAATTTTCAAAAAATTTAAATTCAAAAATATGATGAATTTCACGATTTTTAATTTTCCAATTGAAAAAAAACGAAAAAAAGACGATTTTTAAATTTCGAAAAATTGTCAAATTCGATCAAAAACTTATTTTTCAAGTAAGATTTGACTAGAAAATACAAGACTTCGATAATTCTAATCGAAAATGTAAATTTTGAAAATTTTTGTTGAAAAAATAAACGAGAAAATTGACAAATTTCATTTTCGAGAAATTTTTAAAATCGTTTTAAATCTGATTTTTCGTGTAGAATTAATTTAGAATATAAAAAGAAATCACGAAACTAATCTAAATTTACTATTTAGTAAATTTTCAAAAAATTTAAATTCAAAAATATGATGAATTTCACGATTTTTAATTTTGTAATGGAAAAAACGAAAAAAGCGACGATTTTTAAATTTCGAAAATTTGTCAAATTCGATCAAAAACTTATTTTTCAAGTAAGATTTGACTAGAAAATACAAGACTTCGATAATTCTAATCAAAAATGCAAATTTTGAAAATTTTGGTTGAAAAAGAAACGAGAAAATTGACAAATTTTCATTTTCGAGAAATTTTAAAAATCGTTTTTAAAACTGATTTTTTGTTTATAATTAATTTAGAAAATAAAAATAAAATACTAAACTAGTATAAATTTACTATTTTGAAAATTTTCCAAAAATTTAAATTAATAAAAAATGATGAATTCCAATTGAAAAAAACGAAAAAAACGACGATTCTTAAATTTCGAAAATTTGTCAAATTCGATCAAAAACTTATTTTTCAAGTAAGATTTGACTAGAAAATACAAGACTTCGATAATTCTAATCAAAAATGCAAAATTTTGAAAATTTTGGTTAAAAAAGAAACGAGAAAATTGACAAATTTTCATTTTCGAGAAATTTTTAAAAATCGTTTTTAAAACTGATTTTTTGTGTAGAATTCATTTAGAAAATAAAAAGAAACCACGAAACTAGTCTAAATTTACTATTTTGTAAATTTTCAAAAAATTTAAATTCATAAAAAATGATGAATTCCAATTAAAAAAAACGAAAAAAAACGACGATTCTTAAATTTCGAAAAATTGTCAAATTCGATTAAAAACTTATTTTTCAAGTAAGATTTGACAAGAAAATACGAGATATCGATAAATCTCATCGAAACTGCAAATTTTGAAAATTTTTGTAGAAAAAGAAACGAGAAAATTGACAAATTTTCATTTTCGAGAAATTTTAAAAAATCGTTTTAAAACTGATTTTTTGTGTAGAATTCATTTAGAAAATAAAAAGAAACCACGAAACTTAGTCTAAATTTACTATTTTGTAAATTTTCAAATAATTTAAATTCATAAAAAATGATGAATTCCAATTAAAAAAAAAACGAAAAAAAACGACGATTCTTAAATTTCGAAAAATTTGTCAAATTCGATTAAAAACTTATTTTTCAAGTAAGATTTGACAAGAAAATACGAGATATCGATAAATCTCATCGAAACTGCAAATTTTGAAAATTTTTGTAGAAAAAGAAACGAGAAAATTGACAAATTTTCATTTTCGAGAAATTTTTAAAAAATCGTTTTTTTAAAACTGATTTTTTTGTGTAGAATTCATTTAGAAAATAAAAAGAAACCACGAAACTAGTCTAAATTTACTATTTTGAAAATTTTCCAAAAAATTTATATTCAAAAATATGATGAATTTCACGATTTTTAATTTTGTAATGGAAAAAAACGAAAAAAGCGGACGATTTTTAAATTTCGAAAATTTGTCAAATTCGATCAAAAACTTATTTTTCAAGTTAAGATTTGACTAGAAAATACAAGACTTCGATAATTCTAATCAAAAATGCAAATTTTGAAAATTTTGGTTGAAAAAGAAACGAGAAAATTGACAAATTTTCATTTTCGAGAAATTTTAAAAATCGTTTTAAAACTGATTTTTTGTGTAGAATTCATTTAAAAAATAAAAAGAAACTACGAAACTAGTCTAAATATACTATTTTGAAAATATTCCGAACATTTTAATTCAAAAATATAATGAATTTCACGATTTCTAATTTTCCAATGGAAAAAAACGAAAAATGCGATGATTTTCAAATTTTGAAAATTTGTCAAATTCGATCAAAAACTTATTTTTCAAATAAGATTTGACTAGAAAATACAAGACTTCGACAATTCTAATCAAAAATGCAAATTTTGAAAATTTTTGTTGAAAAAGAAACGGGAAAATTGACAAATTTTCATTTTCGAGAAATTTTTAAAATCGTTTTAAAACTGATTTTTCGTGTAGAATTAATTTATAAAATAAAAAGAAATCACTAAACTAATCTAAATTTACTATTTATAAAATTTTCAAAAAATTTAAATTCAAAAATATGATAAATTTCACGATTTTTAATTTTCCAATTGAAAAAAACGAAAAAAACGACGATTCTTAAATCTCGAAAATTTGTCAAATTCGCTTAAAAACTTATTTTTCAAGTAAGATTTGACTAGAAAATACGAGATTTCGATAAATCTAATCGAAAATGCAAATTTTGAAAATTTTTGTAGAAAAAGAAACGAGAAAATTGACAAATTTTCATTTTCCTGAAATTTTTAAAATCGTTTTAAAACTGATTTTTTGTGTAGAATTCATTTAAAAAATAAAAAGAAACCACAAAACTAATCTAAATTTATTATTTTGAAAATTTTCCAAAAATTTAAATTCAAAAATATGATGAATTTCACGATTTTTAATTTTACAATTGAAAAAAAACGAAAAAAAAAACGACGATTCTTAAATCTCGAAAATTTGTCAAATTCGATTAAAAACTTATTTTTCAAGTAAGATTTGACTAGAAAAATACGAGATTTCGTTAAATCTAATCGAAAATGCAAATTTTGAAAATTTTTGTAGAAAAAGAAACGAGAAAATTGACAAATTTTCATTTTCCTGAAATTTTTAAAATCGTTTTAAAACTGATTTTTTGTGTAGAATTCATTTAAAAAATAAAAAGAAACCACAAAACTAATCTAAATTTATTATTTTGAAAATTTTCCAAAAATTTAAATTCAAAAATATGATGAATTTCACGATTTTTAATTTTCCAATTGAAAAAAACGAAAAAACGACGATTTTTAAATTTCGAAAATTTGTCAAATTCGATCAAAAAACTTATTTTTCAAGTAAGGTTTGACTAGAAAATACAAGATTTTGATAAATCTAATCGAAAATGCAAATTTTGAAAATTTTGGTAGAAAAAGAGTCGAGAAAATTGACAAATTTTCATTTTCGAGAAATTTTTAAAATCGCTTTAAAAATGATTTTTTTGTGTAGAATTCATTTTGAAAATAAAAAGAAACCACGAAACTAGTCTAAAATTTACTATTTCGAAAATTTTCAAAAAATTTAAATTCATAAAAAATGATGAATTCCAATTGAAAAAAAACGAAAAAAAACGACGATTCTTAAATCTCGAAAATTTGTCAAATTCGATTAAAAACTTATTTTTCAAGTAAGATTTGACTAGAAAAATACTAGATTTCGATAAATCTAATCGAAAATGCAAATTTTGAAAATTTTTGTAGAAAAATAAACGAGAAAATTGACAAATTTCATTTTCGAGAAATTTTTAAAATCGTTTTAAATCTGATTTTTCGTGTAGAATTAATTAAGAATATAAAAAGAAATCACGAAACTAATCTAAATTTACTATTTAGTAAATTTTCAAAAAATTTAAATTCAAAAATATAATGAATTTCACGATTTTTAATTTTCCAATTGAAAAAAAACGAAAAAAAACGACGATTCTTAAATCTCGAAAATTTGTCAAATTCGATTAAAAACTTATTTTTTAAGTAAGATTTGACTAGAAAATACAAGACTTCGATAATTCTAATCGAAAATGTAAATTTTGAAAATTTTTGTTGAAAAATAAACGAGAAAATTGACAAATTTCATTTTCAAGAAATTTTTTAAAATCGTTTTAAATCTGATTTTTCGTGTAGAATTAATTTAGAATATAAAAAGAAATCACGAAAACTAATCTAAATTTACTATTTAGTAAATTTTCCAAAAATTTAAATTCAAAAATATGATGAATTTCACGATTTTTAATTTTGTAATGGAAAAAACGAAAAAAGCGACGATTTTTAAATTTCGAAAATTTGTCAAATTCGATCAAAAACTTATTTTTCAAGTAAGATTTGACTAGAAAATACAAGACTTCGATAATTCTAATCAAAAATGCAAATTTTGAAAATTTTGGTTGAAAAAGAAACGAGAAAATTGACAAATTTTCATTTTCGAGAAATTTTAAAAATCGTTTTAAAACTGATTTTTTGTGTAGAATTCATTTAAAAAATAAAAAGAAACTACGAAACTAGTCTAAATATACTATTTTGAAAATATTCCGAAAATTTAAATTCAAAAATATAATGAATTTCACGATTTCTAATTTTCCAATGGAAAAAAACGAAAAAAACGACGATTCTTAAATTTCGAAAATTTGTCAAATTCGATTAAAAACTTATTTTTCAAGTAAGATTTGACTAGAAAATACAAGACTTCGACAATTCTAATCAAAAATGCAAATTTTGAAAATTTTTGTTGAAAAAGAAAACGGGAAAATTGACAAATTTTCATTTTCGAGAAATTTTTAAAATCGTTTTAAAACTGATTTTTCGTGTAGAATTAATTTAGAATATAAAAAGAAATCACGAAACTAATCTAAATTTACTATTTAGTAAATTTTCAAAAAATTTAAATTCAAAAATATGATGAATTTCACGATTTTTAATTTTCCAATTGAAAAAAACGAAAAAAAACGACGATTTTTAAATTTCTAAAATTTGTCAAATTCGATCAAAAACTTATTTTTCAAGTAAGGTTTGACTAGAAAATACAAGATTTTGATAAATCTAATCGAAAATGCAAATTTTGAAAAATTTTGGTAGAAAAAGAAACGAGAAAATTGACAAATTTTCGTTTTCGAGAAATTTTTAAAATCGTTTTAAAAATGATTTTTTTGTGTAGAATTCATTTTGAAAATAAAAAGAAACCACGAAACTAGTCTAAATTTACTATTTTGAAAATTTTCAAAAAATTTAAATTCATAAAAAATGATGAAATTCCAATTGAAAAAAACGAAAAAAACGACGATTCTTAAATTTCGAAAAATTTGTCAAATTCGATTTAAAACTTATTTTTCAAGTAAGATTTGACTAGAAAATACGAGATTTCGATAAATCTAATCGAAAATTGCAAATTTTGAAAATTTTTGTAGAAAAAGAAACGAGAAAATTGACAAATTTTCGTTTTCGAGAAATTTTTAAAATCGTTTTAAAAATGATTTTTTTGTGTAGAATTCATTTTGAAAATAAAAAGAAACCACGAAACTAGTCTAAATTTACTATTTCGAAAATTTTCAAAAAATTTAAATTCATAAAAAATGATGAATTCCAATTGAAAAAAACGAAAAAAACGACGATTCTTAAATTTCGAAAATTTGTCAAATTCGATCAAAAACTTATTTTTCAAGAAAGATTTGACTAGAAAATACAAGATTTCGATAAATATAATCGAAAATACAAATTTTGAAAATTGTGGTTGAAAAAGAAACGAGAAAATTGACAAATTTTCATTTTCCTGAAATTTTTAAAAATCGTTTTTTTTAAAACTGATTTTTTGTGTAGAATTCATTTAAAAAATAAAAAGAAACCACAAAACTAATCTAAATTTATTATTTTGAAAATTTTCCAAAAATTTAAATTTAAAAATATGATGAATTTCACGATTTTTAATTTTCCAATTGAAAAAAACGAAAAAAAACGACGATTTTTTAAATTTCGAAAATTTGTTCAAATTCGATCAAAAAATTATTTTTTCAAGTAAGGTTTGACTAGAAAATACAAGACTTCGACAATTCTAATCAAAAATGCAAATTTTGAAAATTTTTTGTTGAAAAAGAAACGGGAAAATTGACAAATTTTCATTTTCGAGAAATTTTTAAAATCGTTTTAAAAACTGATTTTTCGTGTAGAATTAATTTAGAATATAAAAAGAAAATCACGAAACTAATCTAAATTTACTATTTTAGTAAATTTTCAAAAAATTTAAATTCAAAAATATGATGAATTTCACGATTTTTAATTTTCCAATTGAAAAAAACGAAAAAAACGACGATTTTTTAAATTTCTTTCTAAAATTTGTCAAATTCGATCAAAAACTTATTTTTCAAGTAAGGTTTGACTAGAAAATACAAGATTTTGATAAATCTAATCGAAAATGCAAATTTTGTAAATTTTTGTAGAAAAAGAAACGAGAAAATTGACAAATTTTTAGTTTTCGAGAAATTTTTTAAATCGTTTTAAAAATGATTTTTTTGTGTAGAATTCATTTTGGAAAATAAAAAGAAACCACGAAACTAGTCTAAATTTACTATTTTTGAAAATTTTCAAAAAATTTAAATTCATAAAAAATGATGAATTCCAATTGAAAAAAACGAAAAAAAACGACGATTCTTAAATTTCGAAAATTTGTCAAATTCGATTAAAAACTTATTTTTCAAGTAAGATTTGACTAGAAAATACGAGATTTCGATAAATCTAATCGAAAAATGCAATTTTGAAAATTTTTTGTAGAAAAAGAAACGAGAAAATTGACAAATTTTCATTTTCCTGAAATTTTTAAAATCGTTTTTAAAACTGATTTTTTGTGTAGAATTCATTTAAAAAATAAAAAGAAACCACAAAACTAATCTAAATTTTATTAATTTTGAAAATTTTCCAAAAATTTAAATTTAAAAAATATGATGAATTTCACGATTTTTAATTTTCCAATTGAAAAAAACGAAAAAAACGACGATTTTTAAATTTCGAAAATTTGTCAAATTCGATCAAAAAATTATTTTTCAAGTAAGGTTTGACTAGAAAATACAAGACTTCGACAATTCTAATCAAAAATGCAAATTTTGAAAATTTTTGTTGAAAAAGAAACGGGAAAATTGACAAATTTTCATTTTCGAGAAATTTTTAAAATCGTTTTTTTAAAAACTGATTTTTCGTGTAGAATTAATTTAGAATATAAAAAGAAATCACGAAACTAATCTAAATTTACTATTTAGTAAATTTTCAAAAAAATTTAAATTCAAAAATATGATGAATTTTCACGATTTTTAATTTTCCAATTGAAAAAAAACGAAAAAAAACGACGATTTTTAAATTTCTAAAATTTGTCAAATTCGATCAAAAACTTATTTTTCAAGTAAGGTTTGACTAGAAAAATACAAGATTTTGATAAATCTAATCGAAAATGCAAATTTTGAAAATTTTGGTAGAAAAAGAAACGAGAAAATTGACAAATTTTCGTTTTTCGAGAAATTTTTAAAATCGTTTTAAAAAATGATTTTTTTGTGTAGAATTCATTTTGAAAATAAAAAGAAACCACAAAACTAGTCTAAATTTATTATTTCGAAAATTTTCAAAAAATTTAAATTCATAAAAAATGATGAATTCCAATTGAAAAAAACGAAAAAAACGACGATTTTTAAATTTCGAAAATTTGTCAAATTCGATCAAAAACTTATTTTTCGAGTAAGATTTGACTAGAAAATACGAGATTTCGATAAATCTAATCGAAAATGCAAATTTTGAAAATTTTTGTAGAAAAAAGAAACGAGAAAATTGACAAATTTTCATTTTCCTGAATTATTTTAAAATCGTTTTTAAAACTGATTTCTTGTGTAGAATTCATTTAAAAAATAAAAAGAAACCACAAAACTAATCTAAATTTATTATTTTGAAAATTTTCCAAAAATTTAAATTCAAAAATATGATGAATTTCACGATTTTTAATTTTCCAATTGAAAAAAAACGAAAAAAACGACAATTTTTAAATTTCGAAAATTTGTCAAATTAGATCAAAAACTTATTTTTCAAGTAAGGTTTGACTAGAAAATACAAGATTTTGATAAATCTAATCGAAAAATGCAAATTTTGTAAATTTTTGTAGAAAAAGAAACGGAGAAAATTGACAAATTTTAGTTTTCGAGAAATTTTTAAAATCGTTTTTAAAAATGATTTTTTTTGTGTAGAATTCATTTTGAAAATAAAAAGAAAACCACGAAACTAGTCTAAATTTACTATTTTGAAAATTTTCAAAAAATTTAAATTCATAAAAAATGATGAATTCCAATTGAAAAAAAACGAAAAAAACGACGATTCTTAAATATTTCGAAAATTTGTCAAATTCGATTAAAAACTTATTTTTCAAGTAAGATTTGACTTAGAAAATACGAGATTTCGATAAATCTAATCGAAAATGCAAATTTTGAAAATTTTTGTAGAAAAAGAAACGAGAAAATTGACAAATTTTCATTTTCCTGAAATTTTTAAAATCGTTTTAAAAATGATTTTTTTGTGTTAGAATTCATTTTGAAAATAAAAAGAAACCACGAAACTAGTCTAAATTTTACTATTTTGACAATTTTCCAAAAATTTAAAATTCAAAAAATATGATGAATTTCACGATATTTTAAATTTTCACAATTGAAAAAAAAAACGAAAAAAAACGAAAAAAACGACGATTTTTAAATTTCGAAAATTTGTCAAATTCGATCAAAAAATTATTTTTCAAAGTAAGGTTTGACTAGAAAATACAAGATTTCGAAAAATCTAATCGAAAATGCAAATTTTGAAAATTTTTGTAGAAAAAGAAACGAGAAATTTGACAAATTTTCATTTTCCTGAAATTTTTAAAATCGTTTTTTAAAAACTGATTTTTTGTGTAGAATTCATTTAAAAAATAAAAAGAAACCACAAAACTAATCTAAATTATTATTATTTTGAAAATTTTTCCAAAAATTTAAATTCAAAAATATGATGAATTTCACGATTTTTAATTTTCCAATTGAAAAAAACGAAAAAAACGACGATTTTTTAAATTTCGAAAATTTGTCAAATTCGATCAATAACTTATTTTTCAAGTAAGGTTTGACTAGAAAATACAAGATTTCAAAAAAATCTAATCGAAAATGCAAATTTTGAAATTTTTGTAGAAAAAGAAACAAGAAAATTGACAAATTTTCATTTTCCTGAAATATTTAAAATCGTTTTAAAAATGATTTTTTTTGTGTAGAATTCATTTTTGAAAATAAAAAGAAACCACGAAAACTAGTCTAAATTTACTATTTTGAAAATTTTCAAAAAATTTAAATTCATAAAAAATGATGAATTCCAATTGAAAAAAACGAAAAAAACGACGATTCTTAAATTTCGAAAATTTGTCAAATTCGTTTTAAAAACTTATTTTTCAAGTAAGATTTGACTAGAAAATACGAGATTTCGATAAATCTAATCGAAAATGCAAATTTTGAAAATTTTTTGTAGAAAAATGAAACGAGGGAAAATTGGACAAATAATTTTCGTTTTCGAGAAATTTTTAAACAATCGTTTTTTTTAAAAATGAATCTTTTTTTGTGTGTAGAATTCATTTTGAAAATAAAAAGAAACCACAGAACAACTGAGTCTAAATTTACTATTTTGACAATTTTTCAAAAAAATTATATAATTCATAGAAAAAATGGATGAATTCCAATTGAAAAAAAACGAAAAAAAACGACGATTCTTTAATTCCTTTCTAAAATTTCGTCAAATTCGATCAAAAACTTATTTTTTCAAGTAAGGTTTGACTAGAAAATACAAGATTTTGATAAAATCTAATCGAAAATGCAAATTTTTGAAAAATTTATTTGGTAGGAAAAAGAAACACGAGGAAAAATTGACCAAATGTGTTTCGTTTTTCGAAGAAATTTTTTAAAATCGTATATTAAAAATGAAATTTTTTTGTTGTAGAATTCATTTTGAAAATAAAAACGAAACTCACGAAAACTAGTCTAAATTTACTTATTTTGAAAATGTTTCAAAAAAAATTTTAAATTCATAAAAAATTGATGAATTCCAATTGAAAAAAACGAAAAAAAACGACAATTCTTAAATTTCGAAAAAATTTGTCAAATTCCAGATTTAAAAACTTATTTTTCAAGTTAAGATTTGACTAGAAAATACGAGATTTCGATAAATCTAATCGAAAAATGCAAATTTTGAAAATTTTTGTAGAAAAAGAAACGAGAAAATTGAAACAAATTTTCATTTTCCTGAAATTATTTAAAATCGTTTTTAAAACGTATTTTTTTTTGTGTTAGAAATTCCATTTGAAAAAATAAAAAGAGAAACCACACAAACGTAATTCTAAAATTTATTATTTTGAAAATTTTCCAAAAATTTAAAATTCAAAAATATGATGAATTTCCAACGAATTTTTTAATTTTCTAATTGAAAAAAAAACAGAAAAAAAACGACGATATTTTAAAATTTCGGGAAAATTTGTCAAATTCGAATCAAAAAATTATTTTTCAAGTAAGTGTTTGACTAGAAAATACAAGATTTCGAAAAAGCTAATCGAATAAATTGCAAAATTTTGAAATATTTTTGTAGAAAAAAGAAAGAAAACCGAAGAAATTTGACAAAATTTTTATTTTCCTGAAATTTTTAAAATCGTTTTAAAAAAACTGTATTTTTTTGTGTAGGAATTCATTTAAAAAATATAAAAAGAAACACCAAAACTAATCTAAAATTTAGTTATTTGAAAATTTTCCAAAAAATTTAGAATTTCAAAACATTATGATCGAATGTTTCGCCGATTTTTTAATTTTCCAATTGAAAAAAAACGAAAAAAAAACGACGATTTTTTACAATTTTCGAAAATTTTGTCAAATTCGATCAAAAAAAACTTATTTTTCAAGTAAGTGTTATGACTAGAAAATACAAGACTTCGATAATTCTAATCGAAAATGTAAATTTTGAAAATTTTTGTTGAAAAATAAACGAGAAAATTGACAAATTTCATTTTCGAGAAAAGAAATTTTTTTATTTAAAAATCGTTTTAAATCTGATTTTTCGTTGTAGGAATTAATTTAGAATATAAAAAGAAATCACGAAAACTAAAATCTAAATAATTACTATTTTGAGTAAATTTTCAAAAAATTTATAAATTCAATAAATATGAAAATGAATTTCACGATTTTTTATTTTGTAATGGAAAAAAAATTCGGATAAAAAAGCAGAACGGATTGTTTTAAATTTCGAAAATTTGTTCACAATTCGATCAAAAACTTATTTTTCAAGTTAAGATTTGACTTAGAAAATACAAGGACTTTCGATTAATTCTAATCAAAAAATGCAAAATTTCTGAAAAATTGTTGGTTTGATAAAAGATAACGAGAAAATTGACAAATTTTCATTTTCGAGAAATTTTTAAAAATCGTTTTAAAAACTGATGTTTTTGTGTAGATATTCATTTAGAAAAATTAAAATAAGAAACTACGAAACTAGTCTAAATTTACTATTTTGAAAATTTTCCAAAAATTTAAAATTCCATAAAAAATGGGATGAATTCCAATTGAAAAAAAACGAAAAAACGACGATTCTTAAAATTTCGATAAATTGTCAAATTCGATCAAAAAACTTATTTTTTCAAGTAAGATTTGGACTAGAAAATACAAGACTTCGATAATTCTAATCAAAAATGCAAATTTTGAAAATTTTGGTTTAAAAAAGAAACGAGAAAATTGACAAATTTTCATTTTCGAGAAATTTTAAAAATCGTTTTAAAACTGATTTTTTGTGTGTAGAATTCATTTAGAAAATAAAAAGAAACCACGAAACTAGTCAAAATTTACTATTTTGTAAATTTTCAAAAAAATTTAAATTCATAAAAAATGATGAATTCCAATTAAAAAAAACGAAAAAATCGACGATTCTTAAATTTCGAAAAATTGTCAAATTCGATTAAAAACTATTTTTCAAGTAAGATTTGACTAGAAAAATACAAGATATCGATAAATCTCATCGAAAATGCAAATTTTGAAAATTTTTGTAGAAAAAGAAACGAGAAAAATTGACAAAATTTTCTTTTTCGATAAATTTTAAAAATCGTTTTAAAACTGATTTTTTGTGTAGAATTCATTTAAAAAATAAAAAGAAACCAAGAAACAAGTCAAAATATACTATTTTGAAAATATTCCAAAAATTTAAATTCAAAAATATGATGAATTTCACGATTTTTAATTTTGTAATGGAAAAAACGAAAAAAGCGACGATTTTTAAATTTCTAAAATTTGTCAAATTCGATCAAAAAACTTAATTTTCAAGTAAGATTTGACTAGAAAATACAAGATTTCGAATAATTCTAATCGAAAATGCAAATTTTGAAATTTTTGGTAGAAAAAGAAACGAAAAAATTGACAAATTTTCATATTCGAGAAATTTTAAAAATCGTTTTAAAAATGATTTTTTTTTGTGTAAGAATTCATTTAAAAAATAAAAAGAAACCAAGAAACTAGTCTAAATATACTATTTTGAAAATATTCCAAAAATTTAAATTCAAAAATATGATGAATTTTCACGATTTTTAATTTTGTAATGGAAAAAAAAACGAAAAAAACGACGATTCTTAAATTTCGAAAATTTGTCAAATTCGATCAAAAACTTATTTTTCAAGTAAGATTTGACTAGAAAATACAAGATTTCGATAAATCTAATCGGAAAATGCAAATTTTGAAAATTTTTGTAGAAAAAGAAACGAGAAAATTGACAAATTTTCATTTTCGAGAAATTTTTAAAAATCGTTTTTAAAACTGATTTTTTGTGTAGAATTCATTTTGTAAAATAAAAAAGAAATCACAAAACAACTAGTCTAAATTTACTATTTTGAAAATTTTCCAAAAATTTAAATTCAAAAATATGATGAATTTCACGATTTTTAATTTTGTAATGGAAAAAAACGAAAAAAAACGACGATTCTTAATTTTTTAAAATTTGTCAAATTCGATCAAAAACTTAATTTTCAAAGTAAGATTTGACTAGAAAATACAAGATTTTCGATATATCTAATCGAAAATGCAAATTTTGAAAATTTTTGTAGAAAAAGAAACGAGAAAATTGACAAATTTTCGTTTTCGAGAAATTTTAAAAATCGTTTTTAAAACTGATTTTTTTGTGTAGAATTCATTTTGAAAAATAAAAAGAAATCACGAAACTTGTCTTAAATTTACTATTTTGAAAATTTTCCAAAAATTTAAATTCAAAAAATATGATGAATTTTCACGATTTTTAATTTTGTAATGGAAAAATAACGAAAAAAACGACGATTCTTAAATTTTCGAAAATTTGTCAAATTCGATCAAAAACTTAATTTTCAAGTAAGATTTGACTAGAAAATACAAGATTTCGATAAATCTAATCGAAAAATGCAAATTTTGAAAAATTTTTGTAGAAAAAGAAACGAGATAAAAATTGACAAATTTTCATATTCGAGAAATTTTAAAAATCGTTTTAAAACTGATTTTTTGTGTAGAATTCAATTTAAAAAATAAAAAGAAACCACGAAACTAGTCTAAATTTATATTTTGAAAATTTTCCAAAAATTTAAATTCAAAAAATATGATGAATTTCACGATTTTTAATTTTGTAATGGAAAAAAACGAAAAAAAACGACGATTTTTTAATTTCTAAAATTTGTCAAATTCGATCAAAAACTTAATTTTCAAGTAAGATTTGACTAGAAAATACAAGATTTCGATTAAATCTAATCGAAAATGCAAATTTTGAAAATTTTTGTAAGAAAAAGAAACGAGAAAATTGACAAAATTTTCTTTTTCGAGAAATTTTTTAAAATCGTTTTAAAACTGATTTTTTGTGTAGAATTCATTTTGAAAATAAAAAGAAATCACGAAACTAGTCTAAATTTACTATTTTGAAAATTTTTCAAAAAATTTAAATTCAAAAATATGATGAATTTCACGATTTTTTAATTTTGTAATGGAAAAAAACGAAAAAAAACGACGATTCTTAAAATTTCGAAAATTTGTCAAATTCGATCATCAAAAAACTTATTTTTCAAGTAAGATTTGACTAGAAAATACAAGATTTCGATAAATCTAATCGAAAATGCAAATTTTGAAAATTTTTGTAGAAAAAGAAACGAGGAAAATTGACAAATTTTCATTTTCGAGGAAATTTTAATAATCGTTTTAAAACTGATTTTTTGTGTAGAATTCATTTAGAAAATAAAAAGAAACTACGAAACTAGTCTAAATATACTATTTTAAAAATATTCCGAACATTTAAATTCAAAAATATAATGAATTTCACGATTTTTAATTTTCCAATTGAAAAAAACGAAAAAAGCGACGATTTTTAATTTTGTAATAAAAAAAAAGGAAAAAAGCGACGATTTTTAAATTTCGAAAATTTGTCAAATTCGATCAAAAACTTAATTTTCAAGTAAGATTTGACTAGCAAATACTAGATTTCGATAAATCTAATCGAAAATGCAAATTTTGAAAATTTTTTGTAGAAAAAGAAACGAGAAAATTGACAAATTTTTATTTTCGAGAAATTTTAAAAATCGTTTTTTAAAACTGATTTTTTGTGTAGAATTCATTTAGAAAAATAAAAAGAAAACACGAAAACTTGTCTAAATTTACTATATTGAAAATTTTCCAAAAATTTAAATTCAAAAATATGATGAATTTCACGATTTTTAATTTTTGTAATGGAAAAAAAACGAAAAATAAGCGACGATTTTTAAATTTCGAAAATTTGTCAAATTCGATCAAAAACTTATTTTTTTCAAGTAAGATTTGACTAGATAATTACAAGATTTCGATAAATCTAATCGAAAAATGCAAATTTTGAAAATTTTTGTAGAAAAAGAAACGAGAAAATTGACAAAATTTTCATTTGCGGAATTTTTAAAAATCGTTTTAAAACTGATTTTTTGTGTGTAGAATTCATTTCGAAAATAAAAAGAAATCACGAAACTTAGTCTAAAATTTACTATTTTGAAAATTTTCCAAAAATTTAAATTCAAAAATATGATGAATTTCACGATTTTTTAATTTTCCAATGGAAAAAAACGAAAAAAAGCGACGATTTTTAAATTTTGAAAATTTGTTCAAATTCGATCAAAAATTTTTTTTTCAAGTAAGATTTGACTAGAAATTACAAGATTTCGATAAATCTAATCGAAAATGCAAATTTTGAAAATTTTTGTAGAAAAAGAAACGAGGAAAATTGACAAAATTTTCATTTTCGAGGAATTTTTAATAATCGTTTTAAGACTGATTTTTTGTTGTAGAATTCATTTAAAAAAATAAAAAGAAACCAAGAAAACTAGTCTAAATATACTATTTTTGAAAATATTCCAAAAATTTAAATACAAAAATATGATGAATTTCACGATTTTTAATTTTGTAATGGAAAAAACGAAAAAAGCGACGATTTTTAAATTTCAAAAATTTGTCAAATTCGATCAAAAACTTAATTTTCAAGTAAGATTTGACTAGAAAATACAAGATTTCGATAAATCTAATCGAAAATGCAAATTTTGAAAATTTTTGTAGAAAAAGAAACGAAAAAATTGACAAATTTTCATATTCGAAAAAATTTTAAAAATCGTTTTAAAACTGATTTTTTGTGTAGAATTCATTTAGAAAATAAAAAGAAAACACGAAACTAGTCTAAATTTACTATTTTGAAAATTTTCTAAAAATTTAAATTCAAAAATATGATGAATTTCACGATTTTTAATTTTGTAATGGAAAAAAACGAAAAAAACGACGATTCTTAAATTTCGAAAATTTGTCAAATTCGATCAAAAACTTAATTTTCAAGTAAGATTTGGACTAGAAAATACAAGATTTCGATAAATCTAATCGAAAAATGCAAATTTTGAAAAATTTTTGTAGAAAAAGAAACGAGAAAAATTGACAAATTTTCTTTTTCGAGAAATTTTTAAAAAATCGTTTTAAAACTGAATTTTTGTGTAGAATTAATTTAGAAAATAAAAAGAAATCACGAAACTTGTCTAAATTTACTATTTTGAAAATTTTCTAAAAATTTAAATTCAAAAATATGATGAATTTCACGATTTTTAATTTTGTAATGGAAAAAAACGAAAAAAACGACGATTTTTAATTTTGTAATGGAAAAAACGAAAAAAGCGACGATTTTTAAATTTCGAAAATTTGTCAAATTCGATCAAAAACTTAATTTTCAAGTAAGATTTGACTAGAAAATACAAGATTTCGATAAATCTAATCGAAAATGCAAATTTTGAAAATTTTTGTAGAAAAAGAAACGAGAAAATTGACAAATTTTCATATTTGAGAAATTTTAAAAATCGTTTTTAAAACTGATTTTTTGTGTAGAATTCATTTTAAAAAATAAAAAGAAACCAAGAAACTAGTCTAAATATACTATTTTTGAAAATATTCCGAAAATTTAAATTTAAAAATATAATGAATTTTCACGATTTCTAATTTTCATGCCAATGGAAAAAAAAAAACGAAAAATGCGACGATTTTTAAATTTTAAATAATTTGTCAAATTCGATCAAAAACTTAATTTTCAAGTAAGATTTGACTAGAAAATACAAGATTTCGATAAATCTAATCGAAAATGCAAAATTTTGAAAATTTTGGTTGAAAAAGAAACGAGAAAATTGACAAATTTTCATTTTCGAGGAATTTTTAAAAATCGTTTTTAAAACTGATTTTTTGTGTTAGAATTCATTTAGTAGAAAATAAAAAGAAATCACGAAACTAGTCTAAATTTACTTATTTTGAAAATTTTCCAAAATTTTAAATTCAAAAATATGATGGAATTTTACGATTTTTAATTTTCCAACACAGAAAGTAACTTGGGCTCATTTTTGTTGCAGCTCAATTTGAGTAGGCATCAAATTGAGTAAATGGACTAACTTCATATTACTCAAAATGATGCCAACAGTTAGTTGAGTCAAAATACGTGAAGTGTACAAGCAAATTTCAAATTTACTGAATTCTATTGAAAAACACATAAAATCCAAGCTTCATTATAAGTTTATTAAACAGTTCAAAGGATTTTTTATAGAAAATCAAATCTTTATAAAATTCTCTTTCCAATAGAATTTGAACGAACTTTCTAAAACGTTGAGAACATTGTTTATTTTGTGCTGGTACACTTCACGTATTTTGACTCATTTAACATTTTTAGATTCTTGGGTTGGCATCATTTGGAGTTTTCTCCATGATGCGCCACCTTACTAAAAAGGTTTAATTTGAAAATTGTCAACATAACCTCAATATGTCATGGAAAAAATGTGAAGAATTTGATAGAAAAATACAATAAATAAAATATCTTCTACCAAAGACACGTTTTCATACTGGTTTAATCATAGAAATATTAATTAATTACAGTGAAAATTGAAGAAATTTTTTTTAAAAACTGATTTATGTCGTATTATTAATACTCGAGAAAATTTTAACTTTATAAAACATTTTACAGAATGTGCTTTAAAAATATTAAAATACATATAATATTAAAAAAATTTACATAAAAAATAAGGACGCTAAACACCCTGGTGCTTATTACTAAAGAGAAGGATAGAAATAGCAGTATCACCGACAAATTATTTTTACAAAAAATAAAATTCAATATCATTTAAAACAGAAATTTTTTTCCAATTATCAATAAATCAGTAAACATAAAATTTAATGAATAACAATTTTCAAAATGAAGATAAGTTACTTTTTAAGTTAAAATAACGTGATTTATAAAAACGTCAATTTTATTAAAAATTGTTTAAAATGTGATAATTTTAAAACGTCATATTATTGTAATACTAAAACAATTATCTATAACACTGATTTGGATTTTTCATTAGCAAATCTTTTTTAAGAACACTTAATTGATATGTATACATTCTTAAAATATTATATTCCTTGAAATGGTTTTCTCATAGAAAGTAATAATAATAAAAAAAATGATTTGTTCATTAACAAATATTTTAAGGTTATAATGTTTTAATATTATAATATAGACATATGTTAAAGAAACATAATTTTTTATATTATAAAATCACAAATATTACTAAATCTTAATTTGTTTAATACATTTGGTCAACCAAATGCAAAAATTACAAATTACTAAATCTTTTTTTAGTAATTAGTTTTGCCTACCTTAAAAGAAATGAAATACAGTTTGTATTTGACAACTTTACACTTTTAGAATATAACCACTGATTATATTCTTACAATTTTGAACGTTCAAATGAATGAAATTTATTATATTTTTAAATTAAATTATTATTATAATAAATTTGAGTCATTATAAAAAAATAATAATTTCAAAAAAAAAAGTTTCAAAAGTAAAATTTTTATTTGTTATTCCTATTAGTCATTTACAAAAAATATTTTTAATTATAACTATTTTGTTCATTTGATTATTCATAAATGGATCATTATATTTTTGATTATTTAGGAAGTTTTTTAACAGTAGACAAAGTTGTCACTTCTTTTGTAAGAATTTGTTTCGGTTTTTCCCTAAAACAATGTTGATAAAAGGACTAGCTAGATAAAAGGACTAATTTTGAACAATCAAATGAACGAAATATAAAATTTATTTTAATTAAATTTGTGTTACAATATTTTTACATCATTATAAACAAAATCATTTCAAAGTTTCGAAAATAAAATTAAAATTTTTATTTGTTATTACTATTAGTAGTTTACAAAAAATATTTTTAATAAAAAAAACAATGTTGATAAAAGGACTAGCTGCTTTCTTTAAATCTCTTTCTCGACATATATTTAAAAAAAACATTTCTTATATAGTAAAATCACAAATAGTGTTACTAAAACTTTGTTTTAGTAAACGATTATTCCTACTTAAAAAGAAATAAAAGGAAATTTGTGTTCGAAAATTTATAAACTTTTAGAATATAATCTCATGCTCTTATGATCATACAATTTTGAACGATCAAATGAACGAAATAAAATTTTTATTTTAATAAAAATTTGTATTAAAATCATTTTAATGTTTTGAAAGTAAAAATTAAAATTTATATTTGATATTATATTACTATTAGTAAGTTATAAAAATATTTTTAAGAACAACTATTTTGTCCATTTGATCGTTCATAACTGGGTCATTATATTTTTGCTTCTTTAAGAAGTTTTTTCACAGTAGCAAAAGTTGTCATATCTTTGGTTAGAATTTGTTCAGTTTTGTCCCTAAAAAATAATGATGATAATAGGACTAACTGCCTTTTTAAAGCTACCGGAAAGTTAACTTGAAACACCCAGTATGATGCCATCAAGAGTGGTAATGCTTCTGACGCTTTCTCAGCGAATAGAGGCTCTGCATCTACGTAGCACACAAGGTTCACATCTGTATACTCAATGCTACCAATTCCTATTAAATAGGGTTCTTCATCAGTAACAGGAATAGTTTCTGATATTGGAGTACCTTGCTAGAAAAATCATAAATTAGGAATAATTATTGAAAAATGAGGTTTTTAAAAAATTTCCAAAATATTCCTATTGATAGAATTTTGAGTTCAATATTTTATTTTAAATCTTTAGAAGATCGAATATAAACATGAAAAATTTTATAAAATATTTGAATTGCTTTAGACGAAAATTTTATTCTCTGTAGTCAATTTCTGAAGCATCGATTGATGTTTTGCGCGAATAGTAAATGTAGACAAAATAACAAATTATATGAAACAATTTAAATCTATTACACGTATGTATCCTAAAGAAAAAACATTCGTCGAGAAAAGAAGTCAATATTTTACAAAACTAGTGTTTTATCGAATTGACGTTTTAAACATTACAGATAAGGAATGCATATCAGAATTTTAAAATATAATTGAAATTTTCCTATTTAAAAATTTGTTTACTTGAAATATTACTGATAAAAAAACAAGGTTGAATATATTCATGTTAAATAGAATCCTTGGAAAATAAACTTTCGAAAATTTTCTTGCGCCCTTATTAATAACAACTATTAAATTCTAATTCATTTTAAAATTTAAACCTAAAATGGAAATTGTTTTAAAAATTAGAATCATAAATTCCTGTGTTTTTAAATGAAACAGTATACTTACAGCATACATTTTTAAAAGAGCTTTATCTGTTGATTGTTTGCTTGGTAGCAATTCTGGAAGTATATTAAGAGACAGTCAAATTAAAAGTTAGTCTAATGTCATAATTTAAAAGAAAAAGAGAAATTAAATTTTAAATTTGTTTTCGTGGAAGTGCGAAGAATTTAATTTAGAACATTTAAAACGATTGAAAGATGCATTTTAACCAAAATTACAATTTTCTGTTAATAAGAAACATTTTAGGTTATGTAACTAAAATAATTTATTATTGACAAAAAATTATAATTTTTATTCAAATATAACCTTAAATTGTTAAAAATGTAAAAAAATTAAATTCCTTACGCTTATACCAAAAGGAATTTACAATTTTATGTCACCTTCTCTTTTAAAATACGAAATTGTGACATTGGACTAACTTTTGTTCCAATTGTTTGTCAGATTCTTTCTTAAAGAGACTCGAAACTCGATTTCATATTTGAACACTGGCATTAATTTTATTTACTTTTTTAAAATTTTATTTTATTGTTTGCAATTTTCTCAATTTAGACGTCTATTTATTTTGTATTTAAACTTAAACATTACAATGATTTTATTTAATATATTAATGGCAGTCGTTAAAAATGCAATAAAATGACAAATTAATATAGGTTATTAAAAAAATATAGATATTCATTTCGTACCTTCTATTGCAATGTGCTTCATTGGAACACATCCACAATAAGCGCATGAAAATCTGTTGGACTCTAAATCCCGTTCGTATAAAGTACACGAGCATTCTGAGCAGGCCCCCCTTTTAACGCCTCTGGAGTCTACATTCATCATAATTGCTAAATGAGAATGAACAAAATTTAATAAATTAGTGTTTGTTATTTAAAAAAAAATTTAATATTTCAATTTTCCTCACAAAATTATATAATTTTCAGCATTTTAGATTTCCCAATGTAAAAAGCATTTTTATTTACATTCTTCACCGAAGAAATACAAAAAATAGAACATTATGTTTGTGATACTTGTAGCTTAATTAAAAGTTTTTCTGTAAATTTGGACAATATAATCGAAATCAATTGAGATAAATGAAATTTACTTACTGTTTTAAAATTTCTATTTTCTTTCCTCTCTTATTTCTTTTTAATAAATGTGAAGACCACGAAAAACACACTGTTGAAACAACAACGGTAAAACACATTTTCTCCATGTTCCTTTACAAAGAGCATGAACTTACAACAAATACACGAAATCGTATGTTGAAATAAGAATTTCTGACATTTAGGTTCAGTCCACAATAGTCTAAATTAAATTATCTTTAAGACGATTCTATGTGCAGTAGTCCCAAAATGAATGCACGCTCATCGTCTATCGTCTTAAAACGATATGATTATCGATTATATATATATATATATATATATATATATATATATATATATATATATATATATATATATATATATATATATATATAATTAATTCAATCTAAAGGCCTAACGCAGAATAGAATCTTCAATCGGAACCGCAATCGTAAGCGTAACCGTAAGAATGAGTTAAAGAAGGATAGGTATATTGTTTATCCTTCTCTAACTCATCCCCAATAGCACTGAATGTTCCATTCCTATTCCTGGAATATTCCATTGGAACATTGGGAATATTTTTAACAGAATGTTCCTACTCTATTCCAGGAACATTTTAATGTCCCACGTTTGCAACATTCCAATGGAATATATCTGGTATATTCCATTGTCATATTTAATACTAAAAAATAAAAATATATTAAAATATGGTATAAATATTTCTGTGGAATATACCGGAAATATTCCTCTAGAACATTCCAGATATATACCAGTGAAATTTAACGCAATATTCTTGTGGATAATACCAGCAATATAATCCAGGAGTATGCCACGAATATTTCTTGATGTTCCTGAATTTTTCCTTTAAACAAAGTAATAAAATTTAATATTTTACCCTCCTCCGTATCTATGATTTATTAAAACATGAGTATTTAGATATATTTTTTATTTTAAAGTTCAGTCACGGCGTGACAATATTATTAACAATAATAAAATATATTAAATTAAATAATAGTAAATGAAAAACTAATATTTCCACTTATTTGCAAACTACAAGGGCAAAATAGTAATTTAAAATAAATTTAAAACATCTAGAATATGTTTAATCATTGAAAACTAATTTCAATTGCGTATTTGAAGTTACTTATTAATAATATACTATAATGAACAAATAATTGGAAGTTTATGAATTGAAATTATTTAGTGTAAGTAGAAATGATTAATATCATTTATAAATTATAATTATTATAAAATTGAGAATATTTAAAATGAATAAATTGTTAATTCTTAATAAATAAAAATTGTTTCAAATTATTCATTCTTCATTGTCTCCATCTTGATCTAAAGAGGACTGATTTTTGGGAATAAGTTTCTTCGTCGTTTGAACCCTCGTCACTTGAATTCTCTACCACATTCTCTTTATTCCTTTATATAAAAATTAATGTAATAATTGTTTATAGTATAGATAATAATATAAAATGTTATTAAAATTTTTTAATGATTTTTAATATTATGAACTTTATTAATAAACATTTTTATTACTATTTTCGTACTAACATTTCTCTATCCAGTCTTTTTTTAGCTGCAGCAAACCATTTGGAAAGTAATAGTAGAAATTTCTTGTTCTGTAGCTACTGGTTTGTTTACTCGAACTGCAGCTAAAAGTAATTCAAATTAAATAAGAAACCCTGTTATTGAATTTGGTTCACGAATTATAAGAAATATTTAATTAATCTACGTGTGTATAAAAAATTTAATTTTAGAACAGAAAAGAAAATAACTTAAAAACTCGCAGCTTTGAGAAAATGAAATATTCAAAGAAAATTGTTATATGGGATTCTGTATTAAAAACCATATAAGATCCTAAAAAGATTTAATTTGAAAAAATTTTGAGTACGGATCTGTAGCATATTTTAAACAGTTATTAATATTAAATTTTAACAGAATACAGAAATCATTTCACTAGAAGTATTGAAATATTTATGTATAATTATTTACCAGTCAGTAAATTGACAAAACATTGTATATTGCAAAGCCACTTTTGGCTTCTTACGACCTGACCAACTGTAATTTACGGCCACTGAATTTTTAACCAATTTTACACAAATGTTGTTTATTATATTTGTTAGTCCTCTTCCTCCAATTTTGCCACACGCTTTAGTCTACATTAAATAAAAATAAGTTTTAGTGACTAATAATATCATTCATTAGTGGTAATTCAAGTTAAATTCCATTTTAATATTTTCATCATACGTCTGATTTATAATAAACTTACAACTTGTTTCAAAAAAGCTTTGTCTTTGAGTTTCTCATTGAATTCATCAAATTTTTCTTTTGTCGATATTGGTAATTCTGGACATTTTTCTGATTCAAAAAAGTTATCGCAACTATCTGATGATGGGTTTTCAGACAAGTCATCTAGGCGCATGTTTATCATTTTAAGGGAAATCAAAACTTCATTCACTTTATTTAAAATTAATCTTTCAAACTCCATACCAGAGTTCTGGTCACGCAAAGCCATACTTGACAGTGATTTTTCCATACCCATTTTCTTCTTCATGTTATTTCCTTTATTTTTCTCCGTAGAATTTCTAACTAAAAATTAATTTTTTCACAATTAACTAATCGTTTAAGTCATTTTATTCAAATTAATAAATTAATACCATTTTCGTTTTTCTTCAAAGAATCTGAATTTTTTTCTTTAGAATGAACCGGTTTCAATGTGTCATCTGAACTCATTCTTCATTGAATTTTTGTCAGAAGAATCTGCTCTTTCGTCTCTTAGATTATCTATGGCATCTTTAACAATAAAATTATTTATTTACTTTTTACAATTGATTATTTGAGATCTACATTTTAAAAATATTTTATTTAATTCAATTACCAATATTTTCTAGGTTTTCTTCGTTGTTTTTCATGCATTTTTTCTTATGTTCAAATGTATACATCCCTGGATCTGTTTATATTTTTAAGTAAAATGTATATTAATTTCAACAAAATAATAGGATTTTTTATAAAGTGAACAAAGACCTTTTGATATTTTTCTTTTTCAAAAGTATTACCTTGGTGTTCAATTTCTTCATACACTTGTGTGTTTCTTGCCCGTTTAAAAGATAATGGTAAAGATAACGAACTACAGGCAGCAACGTTAGAAATTATTGTTGGTTTCCCTTTATTTTTGTCCTTTGTTAAAAGAATTCGTATGGTAAATGTGACGTTTTAAAAAGTATTACTTCGCAAAATATTTAATAAATTAATAATAAATATTTTTATTTATAATTAATAATAATAATTAATAAGAAATAATTAATAATAATAATAATAAAAATAAAATTAATTAATAATAAATGAAATAAATATTTAAATTTTGTTTGAATTAAAAATATTATAAAATATTACTAATAATTTAAATATATTAATATTATTATTAATTTTTAATTATCATTATTAATATTATTATTAATATTAATAATAATAATAATAATATTATAAAATATTATATTAAAAATATTTGTGTGCATTTAATTTGTATCAATAGTTTTTTAGTATACATTCAAAATTTGTTGTTTTAGTATCAGAATTCGTTTGTGAATTCGATGCTCTTATTTTTCGTGTTCGCTTCAAAAATCCTGGATCGTAATCGCTTGCATTACTGTCAATTTCTGAGTGAAGGAGTGCTTCGAGTAATTTTTCCTTCCCTTTGGCATAATCGTCTATTAAAAACATATTTCGTATCGTTGTTAATTATCTTATTAATTAATTAAAATATACACAATAGATAAAATAAAATTCAAGAATGTTTTTTTTTTAATTAAAAAAAAATAAAAAATAAAATTCAAGAATGCTTTTTTTAAAAATTTTTTCATAGTTTACCTAAAAATAAATTATTTAAATCATCAATATTAGAAAAAAATCATTATAAATGAATAGGTATATAATTGAAAATTATGAAAGTTAAACGTAAATCTTCAGGGACAGAAATGTCATTCTTTATTTGGCGGAATAAGAAAGAAATAAAAAATTTTAAATAAATTAAACGGTAATAAAATTTTGAATATTTTATTATTATTATTGGTCATCAAGTAATTGATTCGATCACTTGACTTTTTAAATATTTGAAATGTGGATAACCTTATAATATTAAATTTTATACCTGTCTGGTATTTTATTTTTGTTATAAGTTTTCGACACCATGCTTTTCCAACTTCCCTTAGTTTGAAAACATCAGAATTTAATTTTATTTTGCAGTCATCAGGAGGCAAAAAACAATAGATTTCATCGTCTGAAATTTTTAAAATCCATTTTGAAGCAGTTAATCGCGGTTTCTCTTCATCCAGTAACCAAATAACACTGTAATCGGGAATTGGAGTAGTCATCGTAGACATTTATGAATAGATTATCGTTTTATTATTTTGATGTTTGTGGTTATTTTTTGTATTGACGATCAATCGAAATATTTTTGTCAGAATTAACGTAAATAACGTTCTCCTTCGTCGGTGATATCTGTCATTCACGGTTCAACAAATGACTTTAGATTTATACAAATGAAGTGTGCAACGAAATAGACGTTTCTTTTTTCAATTGTAAACGTCAAATATATTTGAATAAATTAATTTTCATTCCACATTACGAAAATTTATTTCAAATTAAATAAAGATTGCTTTTGTAATTAACACACCATTGACTCCAAGTTTTTTAATTTCCTGAAAAATTAATTTAATCAATGTAAGGAAAGAAACAAAAATACGGTAAAAATTGAATTACATGTGTAAGTAATATAATTCAAAAATTTAAAATTTTCACTTTTTATAAAAAAAAACTTTTTAAAGAAATAGACGAAAAAAATAAATAATAAAATAAATATAGAATAATAAAATAAGTACAAAATAATAAAATAAATAATAAAATAAATAAAGAATAATAAAATAAACTTTTAAAAAATAATTTTTTTGAATTTAGCAATTTTTTTAATATGAAAGAAATTATGTTTGTCTTCGAAAGTTAAAATATTAATTATTATAAATAGAAAGATTATTCCTGTAAAATTAAAAACTTGATTTTAGAATTTTTTTATTGTTAAAAATACCTTTTTTTGATTCGAATGAAAAATAAATTTGTAACTTGAACAAATAAAATAAAAAATATAATTGTTCGTAATAACAAATAATTTTTTATAAGTTTTTTTATATAAACTTTTTGTATAATAACAATTTTTTAAATTTTCCTAATTAATATTTTGTACTTAAAGTCAAATATTTATTTCAGAGAAAGGAAGAAAATTATTTCTTAATTTTAAAAGAATATGCCGAAAAAAAGATCATCGTTTTACACACAGAGGCACATTCGTCGGTTGCGTTGGAATACCAAACAAATATTGATTTTAAAACTATTGACAACTGCTAATACAAAAGAAGAATCAAGCGTTGATGAAAGTGATGAGGAACAAAATAGGAAAGAGGATATTTTAAATGTTGAAAAAAAGAATATATTTGATAATATAGTAATTGAAATGACTTCGGATAGTGAAAGTGATCATTTTGAACATGAAATGAGCAATGAAAAATCAATTGAAATTAGTGAAGAAAATGTGGAAAATCAGGAAAATCAGGAAAAGCAGGAATTAACATTAGATTCTGAAAATAGTTCGAAATGAATTTGAAGATGAAGAAGAAAGTGAAATAGAATTCGATTTTATTGAGGAAAATATTATTCAAATGGATTCTGACAGTTGTGAAGAATATGCTAACAGTTCTTCAGAATCAGAAGATTCTGATTAAGAGTCACCTGATAAAAAAAGAGAAACGAGTTTTAGATCAGCATTGACAGCTTGGGCTTTGCGATTTGAAATATCGCATATAGCTTTAACAGCATTACTTCTGTTGATTCGAACATTTACGAATTTTATATTACCACGGGATGCAAGAACTTTTTTACGCACACCACGAAATACACCAATAAGTATTTTCTCTGATGGAGGTGAGTATCACCATTTTGGTCTGAAGCGTGCTCTTGATTCAATATTAAAAAATTATAATCTTGATCAGAAAGATTCAATTGATTTAATAATTAATATTGATGGTCTACCTATATCTAAATCGTCAACAGAATCTTTATGGCCAATTATGTGCTCGGACTTTAATTCTAAAAATGTATATTTGATAGGTGTATATCATGGAAATAAACATCCTGGAAATTTTAACGAGTATTTAAAAGAATTTTCAGATGAAATGGACGATTTATGCAAGAATGGTTTTTATTATGATGGGAAAAAAATTGACGTTAATTTTTCAGCTTTAATATGTGATACACCTGCCAAAAAGTTAGTTTTAAAAGTAAAGGGTCACGTTGGATATGATAGTTGTCCAACATGTGAAATAAAAGGAGAAGGAATTAGACCTAATCATAGAAAAGCGAAAAATAATAAATGTAATAAAAGGAGAGTGTGTTTTCCAGGAGTAGGTCCATTTGTTCTCAGAACTGATGAGAGATTTAAGCGTCATGGATATAAAGGCACATATCAGGAACAAGATCTCACTGTTTTAAATAAAATTCATGGATTTTGCCCTGTTTCTGGTGTTCCTCAAGATTATATGCATTTAGTGTTATTGGGTATTGTTAAAAAACTTATTTGGCTACTGTTATTTGGTCCTCCGGATATTAAATTAAATAAGGAAAAAATAGACAGAATTACTGTGGAACTCCTCAAATTAAGAAGCACGCAACCATCAGATTTTAATAGAAGACCAAGATCAATACAAGAATTTAAAAATTGGAAGGCCACCGAATTCAGAAATCTTCTACTGTATAGTGGACCTGTTGTACTGAAGGATATTTTAGATGAAAAGAAGTTCAACAATTTTTTGGCTCTTCACATAGCTGTATCTATTTTATCAAATCCCATACACATTAAAATTTCTGATAACATTGACTATGCTCATAACCTTTTGAAATATTTTATATCAACATTCCAAGATATTTACGGCCAAGTATTCATGTCACACAATTTTCACAATCTCTTACATCTTTGTGACGATGTTAAGAAAATATGGAAACTTAGACTCATTCAGTGCTTTCAGATTTGAAAGCTACATGGGTGTGATAAAGAAAAAACTACGAAAAAAAGACAAACCTCTGCAGCAACTTACTCGGAGGTATGCTGAAACGGAAGCCAAGGAAAACCTTAAGTTTTTAACGCCAATTTCAAAAAATTGCTTAAAACACTCTCATTCTAGAGGACCACTGAGCAATAACATAGAAAATGTTGATAGACAGTATCAAAAAATACAATTAGAATCTTTCTTTATCGACTGCAGTACTCCAAGAAATAATTGTGTTTTAATGAAAAATGGAAGTGTCGCTTGTATTTTGAACATAGTAGAATGTATTGATAAGAGCATTTATTTGATAGGCAATGAGCTTCAATCAACAGGAAGTTTATACAATGAACCATTAAATTCAAGTCGGCTAAACATAAAATTAGTTTCGCAAGAAGTCAAAGAAATTTCGACCTGTCAATTGCAAGATGTACAAGCCAAATTATGGAGAATCACAAGAAAAAAAAATATCAGTTATTTTTCCAATAATTCACACCGAGAAAGATGATTAAACAAGGATTGAATAATAATTTTGCGTAATAATATATGTTCGAATGTTTAATATTAAATGTATTAACAATATTTCACCTTGGATGTGGAAAGCAAAACCACCGTTTAATAAAAACATGCTAATTTTTCAGAACACAATTATAATGAAAATGCAAGTATTTTGTCAAAATATTTCTATATCCTATTATTCTTATTCACAAAATATTTTTCATTTTATTATAATATTACCAGATAATAAATGATATTATACAATAATTAATAACATTTACTCTTAATAGGTATTTAATATTTTCTGATGTATGTGGATTAATTAAGGATGAAGAAATTTCCAATTATACTAAAGAATAAATTTGATCAGAATAAATCATTTAGATAGCGATGATAGAACCAAATTCAGTCTACTTCAAACTCAAAAAATACAACGAAGAATTAGAAATAATTTGAATTTGAATTGTTAATACGGTTTTGAAAATTTCTCACAGAAACTTGAACTTGAACTGTTATTAAAAATATGTTATTAAAATTTCAGAACATATTGAAGAATTTAATATCAGTATTTAATATTTTTATTCGTGAATTATGAAATATCTATATAATTTTGTTTATTTTTTATTTGGCAATTATAAAAATTGTTCGACATGAAAATAAAATATTTTCATCTTTACTGAGTGTTTGATTTGAAACTTTGTTAAATTTAAATAATTTTATTCATAGTATATGACTCCATTTAAATAATATTTTTATTGATTATTAAAAATTTTTTTATTAAATAATATCCTTAAATTTATTATGTGAATAATAATTACAAATTATAACAATGAAAAATAAAATTGAGTTTACTAGCCTTAAATAAAGATATTGTAGTTTTCAATATTAAATATATATATATATATATATATATATACGTTTGGGTAAGAAGGAATTTTTAAAATCTACCATAGGAATATTATTGGCATGTCTATTTGATGCAAATATTCTATAATATGATTTGTAGAATGTTCCAAAGGAATAGTTAGAGCACATTCGACTGGAATAATTATAGCATCTTTTTACGGAATATTTCATAGGAATATTAATAAAATATTCTGTATAAATATTAATGGAATATTCCGTAGAAACGTTGATGGAATATTTCGTAGGAATATTCGTAGCTTGTTTCATAAAAGTATTCAACATTCCAATGGAATATTTAAACCACATTCCAATGGAACGTTCCAGTGGTAGGACATTTTAACATTCCTATACTATTCTAGGAATATTCTTTTAGAATATTCCCAATGTTCCAATTGAATGTTCCAAGATACAGAATGGAATATACCGTGCTATTGGGGATTCTTACGCTTACGGTTACGATTGCGGTTTCGGTTACAGATCTATTCTGCGTTGGCCTTTAGAAATATTATTTATTTTCATTTTGTTTCACTTGTTGAATACACAGCGTTTTCAAATATCAGTATGATCTAACCCTTAGGATACGTAAGGCTGGTACACATGTAACACGTTTGTTAAAACTCTATACTATAATGGCATGGACACACCTCTGCTGCCTGCCTGCGCAGGCAGCCGCCACGAGAGTAAGACAGAGGAGACGAATAATTTAAATTTTCTGACTCTCTTACTCTTATGTATTGCCATGACGACCTGCAGGCAGGCAGCCAGGCAGCCGAGCTGTGACCGTTCCATAAGGCCGCAGTCCCATAGCAGCGTTTTGAGTTGCGTTGTAATGAGAGAGAATGCAGCAAACGTATATTTGCGACATTTTCTCTCCCATTACGACGCAACGCAAAACGCTCCCATGTGAGCAGAATACGTCGACCGAAAACAGAAAACTATGAGAGTAAAAAGAACAACAATATCTACCTATCTCTTTTGCACTCACGATTTTATGATTTCGGTTGACGTATTCTGCTCACATGGGATCGCACCCTTATGGCACGGTCACACCTCGGCTGCCTGCCTGCCTGCCTGCAGGTCGTCATGGCAATACATAAGAGTAAGAGGGTCAGACAATTTAAATTATTCGTCTCCTCTCTCCTACTCCCGTGGCGGCTGCCTGCGCAGGCAGGCAGGCAGCTGAGGTGTGACCGTGCCATTATTCGCAGTACAACACAAACTCTTGGCATTCTATTGGAAAAAGGCCTTAATAACGATTTTGACAGTGCGATTATCATCAGCTTTCTCTGTTTATGTATACACAAAAAGTTTTACCATTTTCATTTTGGAAGTGAACACACAATATTGCTAAAAATATAGGCTATTAAACTATGTGTGGAATTTTTGTTTGAAAGATCATGATTTAAATGGTGAGTATTGTTTAAATCAAATAAATATATATGTACTTTTAATAAATATAAATACTTTATCATCATTCTTGAAACAAATTTTTAGATTATATTATGTGACTATTTTTATACAATTTAATTTGAGTTTATAGTTTACTTAAATACATTTTTCTATTTGAAGTGACATTGTTCTATATATCAGAAATGCAAATTTAGGAATTTTAAAACATAACCAACACTCCAATTTTTTAACAGTGTTTTCTGACTTCAGTAAGAAAAAATGGTAAATGGCTGTCATTTTACTTCGAATTTATGTTGAAATATTATTTTTTGTTACAATAGATTATGATGATGATGATGTCTAGACGCTGTGGTTAAAAGTTACGCAATGGATAATATTTTAAAAATTGAATCATTTTTAAGTGAAAATAACATCTGCAATTTAAGTGAACTTATAAACATAAACAAGATAGTTGCTGCAATAGATACAGTTCAAGGATTGCATACCATTTATAGGCAAAATGTTCTTTTTGATGAACAGTTTGATATCATTCATCCATCTATTCGGGAACTATCATCACAATTTGTGCCTACTGGACAAGTTGCTGCTATAAAATTTAAACATAAAGTTGAAGAAAGATGAAATAGTTTACATATCGATGTGGGAAGTACTTTCAAAATACATTTGTAAAGAAAAATTCCGTGAATTATTAGAACAAGATTCTGTCAGTGAAGAAGGCATTCTATGTTCATTTAAAGATGGCACACGATTTAAAGAACATCCGCTTTTTCAATAAATTCGAAAGCTATACAAATGAAATTATATTATGATGAAGTGGAGCTTTGTGATGGTCTTGGTTCTAAAGCTGGAGCGAGACACAAATTAGGATTTGTCTACTCCCAATATGGAAATCTTCCCTTCAGGCATCAGTCTTCCATTAATTTAGTTGCAATCATAAAATATCCAGATGTTAAAAAATATGGCCTTATTCCGCTTTCCGAAATGATTGTTGAAGACATAAAAATGATTGAAAATGGAATTGAATTACCAAACGGAGACGTAATACGAGGAACGGTTTTCAGCACTTACTGGTGACAATATGGCTATTCCCTTGTTTACTGGAATGAAAGAATCATATTCGTCTGAACATCCATGTCGATTTTGCATGGTTTTATTGCAGGAAATGCATATTATGATCAGAGAGGACACTCAACGTTTGCGAACACCTGCAGTACACGATGAACATTGGCAAGAATGGAAGCTGCGACAACTGATGAAGCAAGAAAAGAATTATCCCAAGAATATGGAATAAATAGATAGAAAAATAGAATTTCTTAATTAATTCGAAAAGTTCACTATTTTTAAAATAGTAGACTGCAATGACATATTTAACATTTTGTCACATTAATAAATATATTTTTTCAAGAAAATTCAAAACTTAAAAAAATGTAACTTTAAAAATTTCCCGCTATTATTAAAGTCATTTGACAATGGCGCCGATAATTATATTCTTTTTTGGTTGGTATTGTTCCTGCTGTCTAAAACACATGTTTCTGTATTCATAACCTAAAAATTTGATTCTCCTTACTTACAATTTTATTAGATGATTAGAAGCAAATATCTTTAAAAGTAATCAAAATATTGAGTTGTAATATGAAAGTTTGATGGGATACTTAATGTTTTCAGTGGATTTCTACAAAATTATTTCATATTTAACTTAATTTTTCCTGTTTTATTTTTACTCAAAATGAAACCTTACCTACTTCATTTTGAAACAAATTTGTATATGATCAAAACGAACCGAGCAGGTTCATTTTTGTTGCGTTTCAAATTGAGTAACCTACGTTACTCAATTTGGACCCAAGTTTTTTTCTGTGAAGTGTACAAATAGAATTTTGTGTTTACCTTTTAAATTTGTTTTAATGAAATTCTCCCACATTCATTATTTAATAATCATTCTCATTTGTTTGAACAAGAACCACTTTATGATCATAGATACCAATTGATATTTTTAATTATTCAAAATTACATTGATCTCAGACTAAAACATGAAAGTAATAAATTATGTGATAGTAAATTCAGAGTTAGAATGATGTATAACAAACTAACAATATTTAAAGGTCAATGAGAGTTTTATTGTATTAATTGTAATGTTGGTATTGTTCTATTTAACATCTTTTTTAAGAAATGTTTTTAAAAATTTAATTTGAATTCACTTGAACCAAAGAAATATTTTAAATGTTAATATTTAAATTTATTAAATAAAAACCCTACATAACTACATTCATTCTAATTCAATTTTATTTGTTATAAAATGATAAACAATTTAAACTACTATTTCTAGGTTAAGCACAGTCAGCTGTCATATATATATATATATATATATATAATATGAAATCAAGCGCCTGCGCACTAATGAATTCACTGAAGGACAGCTACTGGTGTTAAATTTTTTCTCTCTTTCTGACTACGACCCATTCCCACTCATACTGCTGCCATACCTTCCCCACTCTATTTATAATATCTCTATGGACACAACACGCGCTACAGGCCATAACCTAAAAAACAACACTTCCAAGAAACTATGGCGAGTGACGAGTGATACAAGTTTCGTAGCTATAAGCTTTAAACATTCTCTACTTCAACACTAATTAATTATTAATTCTATTATTTTCCTGAAAATTTGTTTGGACCCTAATGGCACGGCCACACCTCGGCTGCCTGCCTGCCTGCCTGCAGGTCGTCATGGCAATACATAAGAGTAAGAGAGTCAGACAATTTAAATTATTCGTCTCCTCTCTCTTACTCCCGTGGCGGCTGCCTGCGCAGGCAGGCAGGCAGCTGAGGTGTGACCGTGCCCTAATAAACACCATTATCTTTAGAAGTTAACTGTTACTCAAAATTAGCCCATTAACGGCGTTGTAGGTCGAGAACTGGTAAGTGTTTGCCAACCTACTCTCCCCCACTTTCCTGTATTTTTCCACTTTGATCACTTTTTAAAAGAAAACTAAGCACTTAATCGAAAAAGTGGGCCTTTACTGGGGAGTGAAATTAAATAGAGAATTTAAAAACTATTTTTTATCTTGATTAGATGTTTCTATGAGCCACAATCTTATTTCTACGATTTCAATTGACAGATGTAGGCGACTTGATTTGGGGATAAAATGGCCGCCCCATAGAAAGGTGGAGTAAAGCGGGTTGCCTACGTAAAGGCATAACAGTATGATTAAAAACAGGGCAGTAGTAACTTTCATTTTGTTGAGAATGATTAAAATTTATATTTTGTAATAATAAAAATTATTACAAGAAACATAAATAAAAGGATTTTCGTTTATAAAAAATATACATAATATAAAATATGTTAAATTTAAACAAAAAATATGAAAAACATTTTTTTTTAATTTTGTTATTCATTAAAATAATTTTTTAAAAAGATTAAAAATTAAATTGTTAATTAATAAAAATATTGGAAATGACAAATAAGCAGATTTTTTTGTCCACGAGAAAACGCGGCTTTGTTCCCAAGCGTGAATATCACAGGGCGAGCGATTGAAATAGAAGCAGAACGTAGGAATGCATACAAAATAATGTTTTTAAAACTTTATTATTGTCGAAAGCAATTGACTTTAACAACTTCTGTCTTTTGCATTCATTATGCAAATTACTGTCCTCATTTGAAAAAAATAATATTGCAGTAAATAGTATAAAAAATTATAGATATAAACAAATCAAAATCATGTAATATTTTTTCATTTCATTCTATAATAAGCCAAAAGTTTTTCTTTAAAAGATTTTATTTAACAAATGTCGAAATGTGAGATTTTCTTATTTGTGTAAAAAAACAGGAAAATTATTAAACAAAATTTTACGTATATTATTTTGCTAAAAGGTTTGTAATTATTTGCAAAAAGGATAATAATTATCACAAGAATGCAATTATTTTAAATTTTAAAAATTACTTAAATTCTTGTCAGAAATTCAATTATTTTCAAAAAATCTAAAAAAAATGTGGTGGTGTATATTATTTATTAAAAAGTCAACTTTGAACGCCATTTTTAATCGGCTATTTTGTTTTTTTTTAATTTCTATGTTACTATATTCTAGGTTGGACATTTTTGAGGCGATATTTATACCTTTGAGATGTTTTCCTTTGACATAAATAATAAAAAAATTTGATTTCCAAAGAAAAATGTTTAAAAAATCGTGTTTTTTATTAATTAATTGCACGTAATTTGTTTATTTATAAATTTGCAATATTTTTTATTGTGGCATTCGAAAGAGCAATTTAAGAACTTTAAGAAATGTATATTGTAAAATTTTTATCTCTCCGTTTTCATACTAAAAAGTTTTGTCAAAGTTCAGGTAAAATTTTTGTACACATTTGCACTGTAAAAACAGTGTCTCAATATAAGACGTTTGTGTCCCCATTTTTGAAACATTTGAGGTGTTTAATCCGCTATTTTGTTTTTTTTTTAATTTTTATGATTACTATATTCTAGGTTGGACATTTTTGAGGCGATATTTTACCTTTGAGATGTATTCCTTTGACATAAACAATAAAAAAATTTGATTTCCAAAGAAATTGTATTAATTGTTCGTAATTTGTTTATTTATGAATTTGCAATATTTTTTGTTGCGGCATTCGAAAGAGCAATTTCAGAGCTTTAAGAAATGTATATTGTAAAATTTTTATCTTTCCGTTTTCGTACTAAAAAGTTTTGTCAAAGTTCAGGTAAAATTTTTGTACATTTGCACTGCAAAAACAGTGTCTCAATATAAGACGTTTGTGTCCCCATTTTTGAAACATTTGAGGTGTTTTACCTTTATAATTCTGAGATAAAACACCTCAAATATTTCAAAAGTGGGGACACAAATGTCTTACATTGAGACACTGTTTTTACAGTGTGGTCCTTAAAGGGTTAATATATATTGTTCGATTTGCTTCAAACTTTCAGAAAACAATTTTTTTATACCTTGATTAATTTTTTGGGGTGAGTCCGAAGACTTGCAAACATCGCCCAAATGAAAACAACTCTAAAGCGTACATATATTGATAATAGTTGTTAATAAACAATAAAAAAAAACCGCTGCCAAATTATATATTTTTGTTATAATTTTGGTGCTTATTTCATTTGTTTTCGTAAATCTCGTTGTGTTTATTTCATGAACACTTTGCTTCCTCATAGAGATGTTAATAATAATAAAGTATACATTTTGAACAATTATTCTCAATTGCTGTAATATTTTTTTCTCTTTATTTGATTAAAAATTCAGTTTCGATACATAAGCGATTTTGATTTTTATTGTATATTATGACTTTAATTATTTTCTTTTTTAAAATTTTAGAAATGATTTGGAAAATAATATTTTTCAACTTTTCAAAGTTATTTCCCCATTAAAAATTTTTTTTTTTAAATTTCCATCACAATTTGTTTTTTAAAATGTCAATAACTTCTTTATTTCTAATCGAATTGGCTAAAAAAGCAGGTCAATCGAAGCGTTTTTTAATGTTCTACAAGATGATAATGATAGTTTTAAAGTTACTTCTACATTTTTCAACAAAATTTTCAAAAAAGTCTTATTATCCAAAATTTTTTAATTTTAAAAGTTTAATATCTCTAATGAATATGGACAAAAAATGTTCATTGAGGGCTCAAAAGATGCGTCTAAAAAAACTCTATAAAATTAGAGAAAAACATTCATAGGTGACCTAACATTTTTCTAAAGTTATGGGCAAAAAGCGTTTTTTTGAAAAATTAAAAATCAAAAAAATAAATAGTTAAACTTTATCTATCTCAAAGTACTCTCATTTTATGTCCGCAAATTCAGCCCAAAAGCTCTTTATAATTTGGAGATATGTAGAAAAATGTGATGTTTACACACACACACACACACTGAATGACATTTTTTAAAATTGTCATTTTTGAACTCATGATGTCAAACAACAAAGATATCCTTTCTAAAAAAACAGAATGCATAGAACTCGAATGAAAGGAAATCGAACTCGAAAACGTAACTCGAACACGTGAAACTCGATTAATTAAGTTAAGTTTGATTGGCACTATACTGGCTTTGTGCCTGTATATCCGGCCATGACCTGGTGAGTGAATGAGGCTTAACATCTGTGAACATAGATAAAAGGTGTCGCCGTCCGGCGCGCGGGGGTGCAACCGGGAATCCAAGATGGATTCCCGGTTGAACCGCCGCGCACCTGTAATGAGACACGAAGGAGTAGAGAGCGAAATTTAAAAATAGATAAATAAATGAATAGATTAATAAAAGTAAAATATAGTTAAGTATAATATAAGTAAGTGAAACTGAATTAGATTTTAATTTTAGCGCGTTTTAAAAATCTGAAAATGTGAGAAACAACTCTGGGAGTAGGATTAGTCAAAAATTGAACGCAACTAAAGGGAGGGGGACATTTTAAGGCTCTCGAAAGAGATCTTATTAAGTCCCTACGAGGAACATTGAATCTGGGGCAGACCCACAATATATGGTCTAGGTCTTCTTCTGTGTTGGGACAATATGGGCAATCGCCTGACTGGATATAATTCTTTCTAGCAAGACTCGCGTTTAGGTTGTAGTGATTGGCTCTCGCTCGACATATTGAGACGATCCATAGTCTGCGAGCTGTAAAGTTCGCAAACCATGGTTTTCTACGCGGTTTATAATAAAGTTGGGTGTAATGAATTCCCTTGTTTTTACCTACATCTTTAAAAAAGGAGTTACAACTTTCGAATAATTGTTTTTTGGCGAGGCAAAAGAAGTCTGAAAAAGGAAGAGTTATGTTAACTAAATCAGGATTGGCAGTTGCGTCCTTGGCTGCGACATCTGCTTTTTCATTTCCTTCAATTCCTGAATGTCCTGGAACCCAAACAAGAGTTGTTGGACGATTCAGGTTGTTGAGAATTCTTAATCTATTTCTAATTGCAAAGATTATGTAAGATTTTATTTTATATGTATTTTTTGAAGCTAAATTATTAAGGACACTAAGTGAATCTGAAAAAATAACTGTGTTAGAGAGATGAGAATTAATTATATAATCTAGACAAAATAAAATTGCAAATGCTTCTAATGAAAAAATTGACGAGTGTTCTGAAATTTTAAATTTGGACGTTAAATTTAAAGAAGGACAGACAAAGGCGCAACCAGCCAAATGGTCCACTTCAGATTTGGAGCCATCGGTGAAGAAAAGAGTATGATTAGGGAAATTAAAGTTAATTAAGTCCTTAAATACGATAGATGGATTACATGAAACTTGTAATGAGTGACCCCAGTTAAGGATGATCTGGGGAGTGAATAAGTGATCCTCGAAGAGGAATTCAAAGTAAGGATCGAGGTCCTTGCTTCTAATTAATTGGCTGTAATTTTTTGATTTCTCATATGAGATTAAAAGGGGGTAGTTAAATTTTACGTTTGAATTATTGGTAGCGCGAGAAAGTTCTGGAAGCTTATTTCGCAGAGGATGAGTTGAATTTGAGTAGACTCTGTACAGGTATTTTTTGGCAAGAAAGTTAAATCGCAATCTTAAGGGAGGTTCACAACATTCGGCTAGCATTACATTAATAGGGGTGCTCTGTCTATAGCCTACGGCTAGTCTTAGAGCTTGATTACGTACTTTTTCTAAACGGGAGAAATTTTTATGAGATTTGAAATTGGAAGCCTGTGAACCGTAATCAATGGGACTTCTAAGTAATGAATCATAAATACGGAGGAGAAGGTGAGGGTCCGCTCCCCACCAAGTACCTCTAAGAACTTTTAATACATTTAAAATTTTTCTTCCTTTATCACATAGATAGTTAAAATGAGTATCGGAGGAAGCCGATTCATGAAAATAAACACCAAGACATTTAGCGGTAGATGATGGTTTAATAACCATTTGGTTTAAGGTTAAAGAAAGGTTAGGGTCATCTGTATTAAGATTTTTATTGTTAAAAATGATAAATTGAGTTTTAGCTGGGCAAACTTCCAGACCTTTACCGGCCAAAAATTCGGAAATTATGTTAAGGCAATTTTGAAGTGAAGTTATAATTTGGTTAAGGTTAGGAGAACGACAAATGGCAGTTAAATCATCTGCGAATTCGAACAATTCGCAATCTGCAGGAATAATTGTGTTAAGTTTTCTAGTGTAAATTGAATAATTAATTGGACTAAGAATGCTACCCTGCGTGAGGCCAACCGTGCTGGTTCTCGGACCTATGACCTCGCCGTTGATCTTGACAAACATATTCTTGCATTTGATTGAATTATAAATGAAACGAGCTATTGATTCAGGAATACCTATTTCTTTGAGGTCTTTAACTAAAAGATTTGGAACAACACTGGGAAAAGCCCCTTTTATGTCCAGAAAGAGTGCACCTGTGAATTCGCGTTGAGCTAAGCCTGTCCAAATCTCAGTGGAGATCAGTGAAAGGTTGTCCGTGCAGGATTTACCTTTTCTGAAACCAAATTGATTTGGACTAAGGATCTTATCTCTCTCGATAAGCCAGATTAGTCTATTATATATTAATTTTTCGGAAATTTTAAAGAGACAGGATGCCAGGGAAATTGGACGAAATTTACCAGGAGTGGATTTTGGAAGGAAGAAAATAAGGTAATTATTCCAGGAAGAAGGGAAAACACCATTGGAGATTATTCTATTAATAATTGACAGGAGGGTTGATAAAGCTATGTCTGGAAAGTGTTGGATAATATTATAATCTATCTTATCAAGACCCGGTGATGACTTAGTTTTGCACGATTTAATAGCTTTTGAAAGTTCAGAAATAGTAAAAGGGGCTTCCAAAAATGAACTTTTGGCAAAATCAACGGGGAAGTCATCATGGAAAACAGTAGGTGGAAAAAGTTCGTTAGCAAGTGAATGTAATTTATCTATAGTTTCCCTGTCTGCTGAGCATGAAGCAGAGAAGGGTTGTGTGAAACGGTTTTTAAAAGCTTTGACTACAGACCAAACCTTTGTTAGAGGTGTGTGTCTGTCTAAAGAATCACAAAATTTTTTGAAAGATTGACGTCTGGCCTCACTAAGGGTTCGCTTAGCTACAGCTTCAGTCTTTTTATAAATAAGAAAATTGGGGTAGTTTGAACATTTTTTATAATTTTTTAGAGCTACTTTTCTATTTTTAATTGCTTCATCGCATTTGCTGTCCCACCAAGGCGCAGGAACAAACGGTTTTTTAGGTGCGGAGTTGTTGTGTCTTGTATTAGGTGTAGTTACGCGTTGGGGGCAAATTGTGTTAATTGTTGTGTCTACAAGATGTACAAACTGATCATAATCGGAAATAGGGTTGTCTGTGTTTAGAGTGTTTAAGTTTGAATCTATGGATGAATGGAGTTCAGAAGAGAAAAGAGGCCAGTCGATACCTCTTAAGTTATATTTATGTGAAGCAAATATGGAAATAGGTATTGTAATACCTAAAGATGAAAATATGGGAAAATGATCACTGCCTAAAGTGTCATTGTGAACATTCCAAGAAGAAGTTGTAAATAGATTTGAAGAAACAAGAGTAAGATCTAAAACTGAGCCTGGGTTTGGGGGGCGGCCTACTAAAGTTGGTGATCCGTTATTTAAAATAATAAAATCTGTAACATCCAATTCATCACATAGATTGCGTGCATTGGGGCAAACATGGGAGCTACCCCATAGCGTACTATGGCAGTTAAAATCTCCTCCTACAAAAACCGTCCTGAAGCCCGAGTTCCTAATAGAGTTAAAAAATTTTTTCCAGTATGAAGGAGGAGTTATTTTACCGGGGACTCTATAAACTGATACTAGCAAAAGTTTACCCATGGAGGAATCAATTGAAACAGCGAGTGTTTCAAGTTCATCTTCCTGGGTAAAAATTGAACTAATTTTTGAAAAAATTAAATTCTTGCGAATGGCAAAAGCCAGGCCACCGCCTTTGTTTACTGTTCTGTCTGATCGAATGATATTAAATTCTTTATGAATATTGAAGTTTATACGTTTTTCAGGCTTCAAGAAGGTTTCGCAGAGGAGGAGGATGTCGAATTTGTTGGAGAGTTTGTGAACTTCGTGCGTCTTGTTAGAGACGCCACGGCAGTTCCACTGCATAAGATTTAATTGAGAAAGACTAGCCATCTTTGTGGGCTGGAAGAGCTAACAAAGAATGGAGGCTAGTAGAAATGTTAGAGAGAGTTTCTAAATTTTGTTTTGTGGTTTCTGGTGATGAGTGGAGAGAAATGTGAGAGATATGCATTTTTATTAGTGAGAGGAATGAATTGAGTGATTCTATGATCTGAGAGTTAGAGATAGGTGTATGTGGTTGAGGTGAAGCAGAAGAAGGAGTGGTGGATGGATCTTTGGAAAGGGCAAAACCGTTAGGCAAGGAGCTGTCAGATCTGCCATTGTTCCAGTTTGCAGCGAAGAAAGATGAGGAAGAGTTTTTTGGTGTTCTGGTTGTGTGTGAGTGTGATGTTTTGCTTGATGGCTGTTGATGTTGAGAATGGTTGTTGTGAAGTGATGTTGCTTGAGAGAACAAACGTTTTTGGAGGTTAGAGTTTTGTGTGAGGTTTGCTGATGGGGCTGATGGGGCTGGTTGATCTCCCAGCATCGGAAAGTCGGAAAAGTTAAATTTATCCATGTGTCGAGGGTTCTTTTTGGGTCTCAGAATTTCCTTTGCTTCGTCAAAGGACATTTTGTGTTCCGTTGCGTAGAATCGAACTTCTTTTTGAAAAGTAAATTCTGGACATTGTTTTGAGGAAGGTTTGTGTGGACCGTTACAGTTTGCACATCTTGGGGGACCTGACGCGTTGGTGCAGAGGTTGGTATCATCGTGGGGGGCTGAACCGCCGCATTGTTGACATCGAGTTTTAGACCTACAGTGTTTAGCGATGTGACCGAACCGCAAGCAATTCATGCACATACGTGGGTCTGGAATGTAAGCGCGTACTGGGGTTGAACCCTTGTAAATTGACACGCGTTCTGGGATGACAGTTCCCTGGAAGGTGAGAAGGACGGTGGTAGAGGGTTCAAATGTAACCTCGTTTTTGTCATTAATTTTTCTGCGGTTAAACCTCAGAGCATTAATGATTCTACAATCTTTACCGTAGTTACCGATTATTTCCGCGTTTTCTAAAATTTCTTCCGTGGAAATGTCTAGTCCGATATTATTAATAATTCCCTGACACGTGACGAAGCTCGATGGAATTATCGCGATTAGACCTCTTGATTTAAGGGTCGGATCGGATGAAATTTGGTTGGCTGCCCTGCCACCATTCATGATAACGCGAACCTTTCCGCGACCGCTTGGGTAAATGCCGACTACTTTACCAGGATAAAGGTTGTGTATAATCTTACCGACTGACACTTGATTCAGGTCTTTCGACGCATCGCTTGATTTGGGGTCACGCTGTAAAAAAACTGGACAGTTACCTTTATTCGAGTTTTCGTATTTTACGGTCTTGACTTCTTTTGATGAATTTTTTCCTCCGTTATTACCGGGTAAATTTGAACGCATCGTGGTAGGATCAGGGGGCGGAATGAATGAATTTGAATTTGAACCTGATTGTTTCTCACATTTGCGCTTTTGTTTTTGTTCTGAATCGAGGGACGATGTTGAATTTGAACGCGATCGAGAATTTTTTGCTGACTGATAAAAAAGCAAGTCTCTTGCTGCTCTCTCCTCCTCCGTCCCCTCGGAGAAGTCCATCACGGAACTAGAACTTTCGCCAGAGGTCATGCCTCTGCGAAACGCGCGCACAGCCACGAGGCTGGCTAACCTAAAAAGAAACGAACCCCTTAAAAAAAAACGGTTAATACCCCACTAGAAATGCACGATAAGACCCGATGGGTACTTTTTAACAGAAAGAAAGAAATTCCGGTTTCAAACACGCACAATAATGAGCACCACTGAATTAAATAAAGCCCGTAAATTTGTATATATATCCTACGCAAGATAACGCGACCGCTCGGTATCGCATTCCTTACGGAACTCCACGTGAAACTCGAAAAATGGACGTTGCTCTTACGCACGCGTGAAACCAAGTTAGAAAGATGGCCACTGTTTGTTTTCTTTTGGAATCTTATTTTATTTTTGGCAAATAATTGTTTTTTATTATAATAATATAAATAAAAGTATATTAAATGTTTTATAATTTTTTATTTTTAGGCTGCGTCTACAATAGAAAAATAATGTGTTGAATGTGTTATGTTGTAGTATTTCTGGTTAGTGCTAAATGTATAAGATATGCACTTTGTAAACAATTGTTCCTAACCTCACTAACTTAGTTACTTAATCGGAACGAAACAAATTTCTATTTTTGTTGTGACAGACTAAAAATACAACAAAATAACCATATGTATTATATGTATAAATAATAAATAAACATTTATTTGCTGAAGAATGAGTAAAAATTTTAAAAAAACATACAGTAACAGTTTTTTCATTATTGTTTAAAAACCAGTATTTTCGTCCGAAGTGATATTTTAATGTTTTATTATTTCTGAACAAATATAATTTTTGAATTTTGCCACAAACATTTTGTTTCAAAATTTATTTTAGAAAATGAAATTCGTTGTTTTTACATTTTTTTACCACAACAAAATCATAATTTTATACAAAATTTAGCAAAATAAGAAAAAAATAACAGAATAGACTCTTGGAAAAAGTGAAGTTAATGCAAATTTAAAATATTCATTATGTGTGAAAAATAAAAGAAGTATTTACATTTAAGAACTGTATATAATGCCTTTTTTATAATTATACCTATTCGTACATTTTCTAAGCACAAAAAGTATTTTTTATTTTCTATGCTTTCATTTAGTTGTTAAAATATTTTCAATTAACTCAAACTTTAAATTCCAAGTTATTTAACTTAGAATTGAATTTTAAAGTTTGAGTTTATTGGAAATATTTTGACAACTACGAAAACATTGAAAATAAAGAATACTTTTTGTACTGAGAATAATTAATTCTCAGTACAAAAAGTATTCTTTATTTTCAATGTTTTCATAATTAGCTCAAAATAGCTGCTTTATTGTTTCTTTTTGTTAATGAGTAATTCTGCGCGTAGCGAACAATTTGTATTTTATTATTTTTTGAAAATTCTTTTGACAAACTATAAGTTACAGCCCTAATAGAATTTTAAAGTTTAATATTTCTTAATGAATGAAATATCAGTGGTAGATTGGACAAAATAATGAAAATTTTCTTTTTTACAATAAACAACCCTGAAAAATTTATTGCACCATGACTCACAAGGAAAACTATTGTTTTAAGCAAATTATTAGCGATTTTTATTGTTTTATTAATCTTACAATACTAAATTTTATTTGACGTGAAATTTAAATAATGGGGAATCATTATATGAAAAGCAAGTAAAGCTAATCTCATATAGCAGCACCATTGCAAGGTCGTCTAGCGCTTAATTTTTGATTTCGCGAAAAATCACATTTGATTTAAAAACAAATGGGCGAAGTAAATAAATATTTTTTGTGGAATTGTGAAAAGTTAAAAATTTAATTACATAAGCGAGAAATTTGTGCCACAGGAAAAAAACGTTTTTGCAAGTCGCAGTATCGTAAATGTATTACATAAAAAAAATTGAGGTTGTGTTCATTCAGGAGAATTTATTTGTGCTTTATACTAATATTTAGTGATATTTCGGTTTGATCTTTTATATAAATGTAATTTTGAAAACAATAACTAACAATAAGAGTCTGAAGAAACACGAAGGACATTGACTTATTATTGTTTAAAAAGTGTACAAAATATTGTCGAAAAACAGTAATAAAATTAATGCCTGTGCCATGTCTAAATTAATAACATTTAAATGGAATACAATTGAAAACTTGATCCTTTTATCCAAAATGAAATTATGATAGAATGTAATGTAATGTAATTCATCACTTCAATATGGAAAGTATAATTGAATTAATTGACAAATAGACAAAAGCTTTGGTCAAACGATTATTCACATTCAAAAATTTTTAGAAAAAAACTGATGTTTTGGTACAAGTTGAGTAGTATCCTTAGAGTGTTTCTATGCAATTGATAAATTTTGTTTAACATTGTAAAAAAAGCTAAATAATAAGAAACAAAAAATGTTGCTAAAAAACTCACCAAGGTCTAATCAAAGAATATTAATTTGTTACAAATAAAATTAAAAAAAACAAAATACTATTAAACGTAAAAGAACGTAGAAAAGTTTCCAATTATTAAATTAATAATTTTATGGCCACTTGACCGAGAAATGACCGGGAAATTTGATACTAAACCGGAAATTTATTTTTTATTTTTAATTTTATTTTTAAATTGACCCAAAAAAAATATTTTTTCAATTATTACTCGAGAAGTATATTGTACATAAGTAGGTATATTAGAGAATACACAAATTAACAGACTTTAGTTAGTGAGGAAGAGGGATTACTGAGAAAATAATATAGTTACAGGGTGTCTAACGGTCAGGGAAGTCAGGGAAAAGTCAGGAATTTCAGAGAATTTCATTAAAAGTCAGGAAAATTTCTAAAAATGTATACAAACATTAAAATTTCTTATGAATAAAATATTTTTTTAATCTAATAAAACTTAGAAAATTTTTTTTTATGGTTTGTTTCAATCATTAGATAAAAATTTATTGTTTAAATATGTCAGTTGCCATATTTTTTGGCCCAAGAAAGCAGAAATAAAATTTGTTAAAAGGGATTAAAAGTCAGGGAAAAAGTCAGGGAATAGTCAGGGAATTTTATTCTCAATCTTTGTTAGACACCCTGAGTTATTAAATTTAACGAAATCTTTTTATTTTAAGCGGATTTTTCTTTTAATGTTTATTCCACAGGATTTTTCTCATAATTTCTATTTGGGACAAAATAAGTTAAACCGGCCACTTGAAAAATTTTGTCTCCAATTTTCAAGTAATTTATGACTTTCGGTAGATATACAAGTACATTTTTACACCCTACAATATTTTTCAAAAAAAGATTTTATTTTGGAAGTAATCACGTGTTAAAGTTTTGGGTCATTTTATTTTCGTTTTCTTACTACTCTAAAACGAAAATAAAATGACCCAAAACTTTAACACGTGTTTACTTTCAAAATAAAATTTTTTGTTGAAAAATATTGTAGGGGGTAAAAATGTACTCGTATATCTACCGAAAATCATAAATTACTTGAAAATTGGAGACAACATTTTTTTAAGTGGCCGATTTCACTTATTTTGGCCCTATTATTTTCCATTCCCGTTTTTCATACGCTTATTTCAGTTTTAAAGAATCAATCTTAAAGTTCATTATGAAAAATTTTAGTTCATTTAAAAAAAAAAGATATTCGTAAAATAGTAAAAATTTCTTATTCTTTTACAACTTTCATATTATTATCGGTTCGGAAAAATGTCAAAAAAAAGTTATCTCTAAACGAGCTCAATATTGATAAGTTTAAATTTATAATATGTATAATACAGAATAATTTAAGATTATTTGTTTCGTTTGTTATTAATATTTTAAATTTTTTTATAATTTCTTGGATAAAACAAATTGTCTTGCATAAAATAAAAGGATTTTCTTTGAAAAATAAAAGAAATCTTTTGTTATTTATTTAAACTTTTCGTTTTGTCTATAAATGTAAATCGTTTTGAAACTGAAAAGTTTCCTTTTATTATAAAACTAATTTGTTAAATATTATTAAAGGACTGGTTTTAAAAGAAAATAAATTTTTATGTTAAATAGATATTGTTTCAATTTATTTATAATGACCAAAAAATAAATAAAATTTGGCCGGGAAAACTGGGAAAAAACCGGGAATTCAATTTTCTAAAAAAAAGTGGCCACCCTGATTTTCTTCATATATCGACATTGAATATATAATAAAATTTGAATAAAAGTTGAAGTTAATCTGAATTTTTAAAGCTTCATTAATGATTTATTTGCTTAATCTTCAGAGAGAAAAAGAAATTAATTTACAGAAGTAAATGTGGAGTAGTTACTTACAATAAAAAACTTTCATAGATAACACAGCCCTGCAAATTTGGACTTTTTTTGTGCAAATAAGATGGTTCCAGGTGTTTCCGAAGGCATTTTGCGCGCTGAACACGAATCTGGGTTCAAAAACTTTCCATCACGTCAGGTTTTCGAAAAAAAGGGGGTTGAAACCCCTAAAAACAGCGTTTTTGGCCATTTTTGAAACATTGTAGAGCTAAACACTGACGTGCTAGAACCATCGCTATTGTCAGAAATTGACAATTGATCTTTGCTCTTTAAAATGAGTCCAAAGCCAAATTGATTGCATGAACCCTTAAAGCAGGGGGTGGGTATATGTCAAAGGGATGAAAGAGAAAAAAAAACGCATTACGGAGGTCCTTAAAAATCAATCAGATTCACTTGAAAATTGTTACTCGGGGGTTTTTGGGGTCGCTGATTACAGATCTTCATTCAGATTTGAAAAATTCAAAATGGCGGATCCAATATGGCGGTCGAGGTTTATAAAAATTAATCAGATTTACTCGAAATTTGTTATTCGGGGGTTTTTGGATCCGCCATTTTGCATTTTTAAAAACTGACATCAAATTCGTTATCGGCGACCCTTAAAACCCCCGAGTAACAATTTTCAAGTAAATCTGATTGATTTTTAAGGACCTCCGTAATGCGTTTTTTTTTCTCTTGCACCCCTTGACATATACCCACCCCCTGCTTTAAGGGTTCATGCAATCAATTTGGCTTTGGGCTCATTTTAAAGAGCAAAGATCAATTGTCAATTTCTGACAATAGCGATGGTTCTAGCACGTCAGTGTTTAGCTCTACAATGTTTCAAAAATGGCCAAAAACGCTGTTTTTAGGGGTTTCAACCCCCTTTTTCTCGAAAACCTGACGTGATGGAAAGTTTTTGAACCCAGATTCGTGTTCAGCGCGCAAAATGCCTTCGGAAACACCTGGAACCATCTTATTTGCAAAACCCATGCAGGGCTGTGTAATTCACGTGTTAAACGAAAATAGCGAAACAACTCGGTGAAATTATCATTTAAAACATATTCATGTACTTGAAAATTTAGTTTTTAGTTTGTATTAAATTGAAAAGATTAAATTTATACAAGGGGAAGAATAACGTAGATATGCAAAATTACATGTTTAAATGTTTATAGGAAAATTACGTGTTGAACGGAAAATGGAAGCAACGTAGTCGACCGCGAAGCGGTCGACGGAGGCGCTAGTGTCAAAAAATCGACGTCGAAAAATTTTGGTAATACAATACTTCCTCTATATGAGGAAGCAATAAAGAAACTTTTCAAATTCTTTATTAATTTGTAAAGCAGCTACGCAGAAACTTTTAGTTACGAGAATTACTCTATCGTATTGCGATATTTCTAATAAAATGTAAGAATTTAGGGATAATCGATGTACGATGATGATAGTTTTCAATATTAATATTCAAAAAAGTAGTGTTATTTTTTATCTACCATTGTAATTTTTAGGCAACAAAAGTTTATAATAAATTCTGATATTTTCAATTGTAAACTCATTATTTGCAATACTATAATATGTCAAAAACTTTTAAAAGATAATATTTTTATATTTCGAGAGGGAATCAAATTAAACGCTACCTTTAGTTGTCATTTTGTTGCATTAGATTTCGAGATAGCATTGTCTTGAATTGGAGAATGAAATAGAATTTTCTTGCATTAATTTGTTAGTTAACTTTATGTTACACTTCTTTTAGAGATAGATTTATACCGAACTGACGTTTGAAATATATGTGGGCGATTCCACGTGAGATTTAAGTCGACCTCTTAAAATCGTCAAAAAATATTTTTTTTCTATTCTGTATCGAAAAAAAACAGATACGTATTTTTTATTTTTGTTTAATTGTCAAAATTTTCGAGTAATGAATTATCGAAATTTTTCACTTTTAACCGTAGACTTATATTCAGTAGCTTATAAGTCCGAAAATATTGAGTTTAGAAAAAAGTTGTCAAAGAACGAAAATTTTAGTTCTCTTTCGACTTTTAGGAAATGAAAAAAAAATTTTTTTTTTTTCATTTCTTATTAAAAAAATAAAAAAAATTTATAAACAAATTAATTTTTTTTAACTTTGGGTATGATAAATTTTTAATTTTCTTTTTTCAAAACATACCTGTAAATGATAAGAAGGTTTTGCAAAAAGTTTCAGAATGGGCCTGACAAGTTTAATGGGTTAAAAAAGATAATTAAGCTGCCCGTGGAGGTCGCACGCCCGCGGCGCAATATGATTTTTTTACAATTTACTATTAAAAATTGTCTAGACCCTACAAATTTTATCGGATTTTGATTATTATTAAATTTGAAGGCTCTAGACAATTTTTAATAGTAAATTGTAAAAAAATCATATTGCGCCGCGGGCGTGCGACCTCCACGGGCAGCTTAATTATCTTTTTTAACCCATTAAACTTGTCAGGCCCATTCTGAAACTTTTTGCAAAACCTTCTTATCATTTACAGGTATGTTTTGAAAAAAGAAAATTAAAAATTTATCATACCCAAAGTTAAAAAAAAATTAATTTGTTTATAAATTTTTTTTATTTTTTTAATAAAAAATGAAAAAAAATTTTTTTTTTCATTTCCTAAAAGTCGAAAGAGAACTAAAACTTTCGTTCTTTGACAACTTTTTTCTAAACTCAATATTTTCGGACTTATAAGCTACTGAATATAGGTCTACGGTTAAAAGTGCAAAATTTCGAAAATTCATTACTCGAAAATTTTGACAATTAAACAAAAATAAAAAAATACGTATCTGTTTTTTTTCGATACAGAATAGAAAAAAAATATTTTTGGCCGATTTTAAGAGGACGACTAAAATCTCACGTGGAATCGCCCATGTATAACACAGTGCAACAGTTTTTTTATTTCTGAGAGCGGATAGGGTGATTCTTATAGGTTTTTTTATGCTGAACGCAAATCTATAAACAAAACTTCTTCATTGCCATAGGTTTTCGAGAAATTTGACCTTAAAAATTTTAAAAGTGCCGTTTTTGAGGTACTTTTTGGTTTTAATCAGAATACAAACATTTTTCCTAAGGGTTTCATTATATACGTACGAAATCTCATATCCTCCTAAATAATTTTCAATTTAAAATTTTTAAAAATATTAATTTTTCTAAGAGAAAAACATTGAATTGTAGAAATTATTTGAAAACAGTAAGACGCTTATTTACATAAAACGTTTATGAACGTCTTAACGTCTTATTTTTAGACGCCATTTTTTGCAGTGCAATAATTTTTAAAAATTTATCCTAAAATGCTCTTAATGTTCAATTATATGTAAAATTTATATATATATAAGATGAGACTTTTGTCTGTACATTGCTCAGAACTTAAAATTTTACACATACTTATTCATTTTGAGCATCTAGGATTCCAAAAATGCTAATAAAAAATTTCGTGTATGAATGTATGCCCACATAACACATAATATTGCAGCAATGTTGCTGCAATATTTTTTTGCAACATTTGAAATATTTGTTTATAATATTGCATTAATATTTCAGGAATATTGCTATGTCCGACTCATAGAATATTTCAAAATAATATTTCAGCAATATTTGAGTGGAATTTTACAAAACTATTTACTTCAATATCTCAGAAATATGACAGCGAAACATTCAGCAATAGCTGAATGTTACTTTGCAGTATTGCTAAAATATTGCTTTGCAATATTGTTAAAATCTTACAGTAAAATATTATAAAATTTTCACAAACAAACAATTAAAAAACATGTAATTTTATGTATAAAATATTTTAATTGGTTTTTCTAGTTTCTCTCATAATAAAAATAATATAAAAGGAATTTCTTTTTCATAAAATTTAATAATCTATACAAAAAGAAAAACAGAGTTTTTTTATTTAAGAAAGATCGTATTTTTAAATGTGTGTTTTAGGAACTTGAGAGTTAATTAATCATTTCAATGAAAAAATTCGAAGTAAATAGGAATTAGAAGAGCATATTTATTTATTAGCCAAGATTCGAGTAATTAAATATAATAATAATAACAATAATTAATTTGGTAACGTAAATTGTAAAATTAGGGTAATAAAGAATTCTAGTGATTAATTATAATAATAATAATAATAATAATAATAATAATAATAATAATAATAATAATCACAATCATTAATTTTGGTTAATAGTAAAATAAGAGTAATAAAAAAATAATTTGATGAAAACAATAAATTGAGTAAGTATTATTATGTTTCTTCTTCATCGTCAGCTTCAGTGTCGTCGAATTCTTCGTGATCTTTTTCGTGATCTTCGTTGTCATCGTCTTTACCATCGTCTTCACCATCTTCTTCTTTAGCTCTGCAAAATAAATTACATTACTATCATTTTCAGAAAAATATTGTTAAATTGAAAAGGAACAAAAGTAAATTGTTTATTCATTTATGAAAGTTTATTATTAAAAATTTGTAAAATGAAACTATTTTTAATGAAAGTTAAGATGTCAAATTTAGAAAGAATCACATATGTATGGAAAATAGATATATGTTTAAGTCATATTAATAAAACTGGAAATAATGTTAACAACAATGACTTTTCTTACAACTGTCTGGTCAATCTTGTTTTGGCTTGTGCGAACCACTTAGAACCAATCACTTTAATTGTATCATCAGTTTCTTTTGGATAAGATACTTGTACACTTTCTGAAATAAAATCAAGTAATTATTTATTTATTATTATATTATTAATGTATTTTCTAAACAAATAAATAATTATACCCATAAAATAAAATCGTCTTTAACTCTAAATCAGAGAGATTTTAATAATAAAACAAATAAAATGAGAAAAATAAAAATATTTAATTCGACGACAAGAAGTAATATAATTAAATCAATTTTGTCGTCTTTCGATGCAACATGTTTAATAGTTTTGTTCAATAATAATTTCATTATAAATAAGCAAGTAGAACAGGAAAATCTATTTTAAAATTATTCAATTATGCCCTATTATTTGATTAATGTCAATTTCTTTTGGATTTAAAAAAATTATTTTGATATTATTTCATTAGTATTATTAGTTTATAAAAAAGTTGTTCTGAACCTAGATAATTATTTCAATTTGTTCGACATAAAAAAAAACTATATTTGATTGAATGAAAAATAATTTTAAATAACAAAAAAGTAGAAAAAATTATTTTTTTGAATTAACAAAAATAGAGTTTTTCATTATTCGATTTTTTAAATCTAATCTTACTAATGATTAAATTCGCAAAGTTTGTATCCTCCAACGACTTCTTGGATTTCCTTCCAGACCAACTGTAAAAAGTAGCGACCTTATTTGAAAACAGCTTGATACATATATTTGCCAATACATTGTTGACATCTCTACCACCAATGGATCCTAAAGCGTTTATCTGAAATACATGAAATCATGCAAAATGATGCTTATTCTTATTTGATATTTTTCAATTTTGGGCTTGCGAATAATAAGTGGACGCGCAGGATTTTTGTTGTCTCCTTGCGCAGCCGCTGTCTCCCTGTACGCGGGGACTATTATTTTCTTGCTTATCTCTTTATTACACGTGAGCCCTCAATTAGTATCTCAAGACATTTTAATTTAATTGTAAACTAAAATTAGTAATTTTTTTGTGTTTATCTATTTTAAAAATCAATTGAAAATAGTTATGACAGTGAAATTTAAATCATCATCAACTAACCAATTTGTTCTTTAATTTCTTATCTTCCAGTTCTTTACTTATTGAAATTACACCTTTTTTGGTATCAATTGGCAATTTTGGGCACTTGGAAGAATCAAAGAAAGACCTATCATTAATAGTTCCCGAACTATTTTGAGACTGAATTTTCATACTTCTAAGAAGTAAAATTATTTCGTTTAATTTTGATAATGATAACTCCTCATATGAAAGATCTATTTAAAAAGATAAAGGAATATTTATAAAATGAAAGGATAAAAAAGAAATTTCTTTTTATATAAAAATCAAGTCAATAATATTTTTAATAAAAATTAATTAAATGATTATAATTATCTTTATTATTATAATATTTAAAAATAAAGTAACAAGAAGAAATGAACCTTTATTGGAAATTTAATTACCAAAGTTTGACTAATTTGAATGAGTTGTAATGAATATTGGAATGTATTTTAATAAATTGAACTTTTTTGCATCATTACCTGACTTTCGATCTCGATATTTAAGACTTGCCATACTGTTCTCAAAGTTCGGTAAATTTTTATTTTTAGACGCATTTGAAATTTTATCACAGACAATCGTATCAATTCCTGTATGCGATAATAATGCAGAGGTGTCATCATCTGATCCTTCTTCATTTTCAAAAGATGTGTTTAGAGCAGTAGTACCTTTTGTTTTCAATTCTGTTAAAAAAGGAATAATTTTTGTAAGCACTCATATTAAAAAGAGTTATTCTATACTTCTCACACACATATAGGTAAATATTCATTTTAATTCAAAATACTGTACTAAAACTTTAGGAAGAATAGAATATTGCAATTAAAATTTTTTAGCAAACATCAGGAACAATCAAGTTAATTAAAAATTAATCATTTATTATTTTTATTTCAAAGAAAGTATTATTAGTCAATGATAAATATGAAAATAAAAGACGTATAATAAAAATGTGTTAATATAGTTTTGAGTTAATAAAAATAATCGTTTTACATTAGTTAAATTATATATTTTATTTCATTTTCACTTTCTTTATATTATTTTCTTGACTTTTTAGTTATTAATGTAATTTAATAAAAAATAATAATTAATTAAATTATTAAAGTTAAGGCATTAATAAGTTTAATAATATTCTATAAATAAATTTTTATTTTTTAACTTGATTAAAAAACTAACCCTTTTGCTTCGAAATGTTTAATGATCCTGGCTCTGCAAAAGCACATAAGATAACTAAATATTTTGATGAAGTTAATTAAAATAGTAATAATTGAATTAATTTTATTGATTACTCATAAATAAATAAATAAATTCATAAATAATTATTTAAGATTTTAAAATAATTAAAAAATTAATACCCTTTTGTTTTGAATTTTGCACTGAACCTGTAGTTGCAAATGCACTTGCAGCTAGGGATGCGTCATTTCCAGTGTCAGATTGATCAATTCGAATTCGTTTAGCAGGAGGCAATGGGATACTTATTCGAGGATCTTGAATTTTTTCATCTATTATTTTTGGCTTTGGACGTATCTTGTTTGAACTGGTTACGCTTTTGACAATTTTTGTAACAGTCTTCATAGAATCATTTTGAGGAGTTGGTGGTAGAATCACTTTGGCACGATCACTTCTTGATTTTCTATAACTATCGGAGTTGTTATCGATGGCGTCACTATCAATTTCTGATATAACTAATGCTTGGAGCAATTTTTCTTTTCCTTTTTCAAATGTACCTAAGAATCAGAATATAAGCGAAACATATTTACCGTTCTGTAATTATAATTGATTTTTTTATTATATCATTAAAAGTGGGAATATTTACTTGTTCTTTTTAAATAATTCTTGACTTCATATTGTTTCCAAGTTAAATCAGGGTCGACCAATTTTGAGACCATCAGATTCAATTTTGAAGCTCTCTCAGAAGGTGGATAGTAACACGCGTATTCATCGTTTCCAATATTGACGATCCATTTTGTGGGGACTAATACAACACCATCATATAACTCTACGACGGAAAACGGCATATTTTTAACCTTCTTTTATGATATAATTTAAATTAATCGCGCACAGAAAACTATTTGTATACGTCAAATCAGTTATTTGTTTCAATACAGTGAAGTATGGCAAAAGATGACAAATTGGAACAATTGCATATTGTTTCCTAGTAACTAACAATAAACTAATTCAATGTTGTTATTGAAACAAATTTAGTCCGCAAGATGTCACTTTTTCAAAAATATCATTTAGTTTAAATATTATTCAATTCTGTTAAAAAGAAAAATTAAATATAGGAAAATTATATTTAGATAACGGTTCGAATTATTATTTGAATTATATAAAAAGTATAATAATTACTTTTACACGTATATTTTCACAGAGGTATGGTTTTTCTCATATTAATAACAAATAACTTATTTAAAAAGAACAAAACCGGAATGTTCTATTTTTTTCAATTTTTGAATATATTATTAGAGTTTTTAATCTGTGTTTACTTTTTTTAATTTCAGTTTTAATTTATACAACTTTTAAATTATTTTTTGTGGCTCTTTATGAGAATTAAATTTTTTATGTATTTATTTATCCGCAACGAAACTATATGTTTTACTTACAAAATTTCATGTATCTGAAATACGTTCCTTAAAAACTGTAAAATTTTCGTTTCAAACTTGTGATAATTTTAATTAAAACTTTTTTATTTTTGTCGCAATAATTTTCTACTGCTGAAAATATATTACTCAAAATAATTAATTATTTTGCTCGATTTAAGCAAAAGTATACTAAATTTTAAGAACATTTTATTTAAAATAAAAATTAAAAAGAATTTAAGTCCAAAATCGTATAAGACTCAGGGAAATATTTATTTAATTAACCAAAATTTATTTTCAATTTTTTAATAGACTGTTATTATTTTATATATTGAACTTTCTTAAATCAAGAACACAATTGTAAATTAATTTGAGTAGAAGTAAAATTAATCATAAAAATTAAAATATTTAAAATTGATATTTATTGTATTGGTTTTTTCATATTATTATTATTATAAATATTATTTGGCAGCTCCTGTTATTATGCCTAAAGTGAGTTCTCAGAATAGTTATTCAAACAGACATATTCGGCGATTAAGAAGCAATCGAACAAAATTTGATTTAAACTGCATAACTAATCGGAAACGAAACGAAGATTCAAGAAATCAAAATCTCGAAGATTTAAACATAAATAAATTTCTTTTCAGTGAAAATGTGGATGATGAAAACGATTATATTTCTACCGACATACCTTCTGAGAATGAAGATAACTATATTTCTTGTAGTTAGTACATTTCTATATTTCTTTATTATGAAATATAGGATATTTATACCTAACAGCAACGCCTATTCCAGGATATTCTACGAATCTTCTATTTGAAATTTAGAATATCTCTAAGATATCCACCAAAAACCTTAGCACATTTTACGAACTTTTAAAATTTGGAAATTTGGAGGATGTCCTTAGTATATTATATCTTGAATATCCAGATGTTGTATGCTATATTATTATTAGAAGTGTAGGAAAAGCCCGAATGTTTCGAAAAAATAATGGGTTTGTGAATAAGCTTCACCCATATCGAGCTTTAATTAACAAAACTCAACCTAACTCGAAAGTGAAAAATCCTAAAATTATTCAATCGGATTTCGAGATTCGAGCTTCATACACCTCTAATTATTATTATTTATTATTTTATCTATTTACTAATGTATTTATATTTTTTGATCTAGGTGAGGAAAATGATGAAATTGACAATGCGTTTTTTAACAAAAATAAAGAAGACAAAGAAGAAAAAGATGTATTAGGAAATCAAGAGGAAGTAGGAATGGAGAGTGGTATAGAAGTAAAAGAAGAAGGAGGAAGTGAAAAAGAAAACTAGGAACAAGATGAATTAGAAAGCATGTTAGATTTTGATTTTGAACTTAAACGATGAGGAAAATAATTCAGACAGTGAGAATGATTATGACAATGAAAATTTTGAGTCCAGTTGTTTTGAAGATGAGGAAGTAGAAAGGAAAGAAGAAAGTCAAAATAAAAATAAGAAATTTAAAATAGCATTATGTGAATGGGCGCTGTTATATAATATTTCTTTAGTTGCATTAACTGCACTACTTTTGATTTTATTAGCATTTACTGATTTTGTACTCCCACGCACTGCTCGAACTTTATTGAAAACTCCTAGAAATACTAAAACATCAATTATGTCTGACGCCGGAGAATATTTGCACCTAGGTTTGACGCGAGCTTTGCAGTCTATTTTAAAAAATCAAAAATTTAAAGGAATTTTAAAGAATAACTTGAATTTGTATATTAATATCGATGGATTGCCAATATACAAAAGTTCAAAGCATTCTTTATGGTTAATATTTTGTTCGGAAGTAAATTCTAAATGTGTGTATCTAATTGGAGCTTACTTTGGTGAACATCACCCTAGTAATTCAAATGAGTTTTTGGCAAAATTTGTTGAGGAAGCAAAGGTTTTCTGCGAGTCAGGCATCATCTTTGAAGATAGAAAAATTAATGTAAATATTTATGGACTCATTTGTGATGCTCCAGCTAAAAGCTTAATATTAAAAGTAAAAGGTCACACTGGATATGACTGCTGTCCAAAATGCAAGATTAAAGGAGAAGGCATTCTACCACAGCAGATTCGAAAAAACAAGACAAGAAAAAGACGAGTATGTTTTCCTGGTGTTGGACCATTTAACAAAAGAACAGACTTAGAATTCGCTAGAAATATATACGTGGGTACTTACCAACAAGGAGAAGCAACTATTTTAACTCAAATCCCTAGATTTGGTGCTGTTTCCAATGTCCCAATTGACTATATGCACTTAGTCCTATTAGGAATAATGAAAAAACTGATTCTTTTGTGGTTAGCAGGACCAGCTAAAGTTAGACTTTCTACATCGAAAATTGATAGTATTTCTATTAAATTAATAGAATTACAGAGAAGTCAGCCAAGTGAGTTTACGAGAAGGACAAGATCATTAAAGGACATAAAGTTTTGGAAAGCAACAGAGTTTAGAAGCTTCTTATTATACACTGGACCTATTGTTCTTAAAAACGTTTTGGAAGAAGAATTTTATTCAAATTTCATGGCTCTTCATGTAGCATTAACAATTATTTCTAGTCCAATTTTTGTTAAAATTCCAGGAGAAATCGATTATGCGCAAGAACTAATCGAATATTTCATTACAACTTTTGAGATCAAGTATGGAAAAGAGTTTATGTCGTATAACTTTCATAACTTACTTCATCTTTGTGAGGATGTGAAAAAATATGGATCTGTTGATAAATTCAGCGCATTCAAATTCGAAAATTATATGACATCGGTGAAAAAGAAATTAAGAAAAACTAATAAACCTTTGCAACAATTAGCAAGAAGATATACCGAAGAACATGCTTTCAAAACAATGAATATCAATCAACCGAATATGATGTTAAAAACACTCTCATTTTGAAGGTCCTTTGATTAATGATGACTTGAAGATAAAAAAGCAATACAAAATAATGAAAAATGAATCTTTTTTGATTGATTGTTCTAGTTCTAGAAATAATTGTTTTCTGTTAAAGGACGGATCAGTTGCAACGATCTTGAACATCATTGAGTTAGAAGATGGAAGTGTTTATTTAATAGGGAAAAAACACCCTTCTGTGGGGCCTTTATTTACAACCCCTTGTAATTCAAATGATTATAATATTCAAAAAGTTATAAACAGCAGCGATAAATCTTTCTGTTCATGGCCTCTATCTGAAGTAAAATCAAAAATGTGGAAGATATCTGAAACCAGAAAAGTGGCAGTCGTGTTTCCAGTATTACACACAACTTCTTGTTAACCAAAGTAATTTCAAAATATTTCTATTATTCTACTAATATTATTATTTTGAATAGTTTTAATTTTGAACTAATTTTTTATAAACGTACAAATAGTATGGAAATCTTCTAAAGAATCATTTCATTCAATACTAAAATACATAATTATGTTGCATATAAATTGGCACAAATTGTACCTGTCATTAACTTATCAAATAAAAATTAACGAAACATTTTTTTCAGATGAAAACAGTGAAATTTGGTCGGAAGGATTCTACAATTGATTCACAATTTATGTTACATGCTATTTTAAGGAAATCTTTTTTATTGAAAGTTAGAATCAAAGTCTTAGATATAAACTTTCTGTATAATTTAATTTCTTTTTTAAAAACTATTTTAAATGTTTATTGTACAAAATATTTTATTTTATTGATACAAAGTAGTTGGAGATATGACAGCATTTCGACGTAACTAGTTTAATGAACTAATCCATATGCTTGTTGACGAAAAAAAATATTATAATATTATAATTTTTATTACTTTATTAATATTACATCCTTATCAGTCATTATATGTTCTACAAAAATTTTCTCTTTATTAAAATGTATTATAAAATTGATTACTTTATTACTTACCTGAATGTAATTGAGCTCTTAGGTTAAATAAAAAAATTGTTATTGGAATAAAAATCATTTTTATGTTAAAATAGATTTTTTTCTTCGCAAATACCGTTTCATTTTATATAATTTGAATACCACTGATTTTTAAAATAAAAATTCCTTTGATCAGTAAAAGTAACAAAATAAAAATTACGTTTTCCATGCAAAAGAAATTTAACATCCATGTTCTTCAGAGTATTTGCAAATAATTTAAATAATCATTTTTGAGATAATTATATAATATTTTAAAGTAATATCTTAACAATATTTCAAAGAAACATTGCAGCAACATTTCAGTGTCATGTTTCTGAGACATTCAGTAAATAGTTTTCTAAAAATTCATCAAAATGTTGCTGCAATATTATTTTGCAATATTTCATAGGTCGGACATAGCAATATACCTAAAATATTACTGCAATATTACAAAGAAATATTTCAAATGTTGCAAAAAAATATTGCAGCAACATTGCTGCAATATTATGTGTTATGTGGGTGTCCGCATGTCACAGAATCTTTGTTCGCGAATCACTTAAAAACGGCTCAACCGTTTGAAACCAAATTTGGCAGAATGTTTGACCTTAGGCCAAGGAAGGTTTTTAAATTTACAGATTAAAAAAATATTAATTAAAACGGAAAATATTAAATTTTTTCAAAAAATTCAAAAATCAAAAATTTTCAAATTTTACCTTTTTTCAAAAAATGCTTTCAAACTTTGTATAATTGAGTATAACATGTTATTTAATCACATTCTAGAATAGATTTGCAAAAAAAATGTCCTATAACTAAGATGAAAGTATAAACACGATTTTATAAAAATTCAAAAAATCGCAAATATCAAAATTTTATATTTTTTAATGAATTGATTACATGTCATTTGGTCAAATTTTAGCATAATTTTTCCAAAAATTGTGTCCTATAACTAAGATGTAAAGATATAAATGTTTTCAAAAAATCGAAATTTTTTAAAATTTAGATTTTTTAATGTATCGCTTTTAAACGATCTATAATTGAGTATAACATGTTATTTAGTCACATTTTAGTATAATTTAGCAAAAAATACTATTCCATATTTCAGATGTAAGTATAATGTTTTCGTAAAATTAAAAAAAAAAAAAAAAATTATCTATTTATAAGAGACAATTTTTGGAAAAAATTATGCCAAAATTTGACCAAATAACATGTAACAATGAATTATAGATCATTTAAAAGCAATTCATTAAAAAAATATAAAATTTGAAAAATTTCGATTTTTTTAATTTTTTGAAAACATTTTTATACTTACATCTTGGTTATAGGACATTATTTTTGGCAAAAAATTTTTCCATTTTGATAGATTGCAGTAAATTAATCAGTCATGACTTTTGTGAGATATATATAAGCAATAAATTTACAGATTTTAAACATATTAATTAGAACGGGAGGTATTCAATTTTTTCTAATCATTTAAAAAATGGAAAATTTTTAATTTTTTAATATATATCTTTTAAACTTTTGACTTTAAAATAATGGAATTTAGAATAATTTGTTTATCCAATTAATCAAAAAATTTTCAATTACAAAACTTCGAAAATATTAAAAATGGTAAACGATAAATGGTAATCAATGTAAAATAATATTAATTTATAGCTTTAAAATTATTATTGAAGGAGATTGAAAATGGAGATTTTTTATGATAAAATTCATACTACAGAAATTCAAGAATACCTGTGAAACGATACTTGCATTATGCTACTGGGGAAAAACTTAAAAAGTAAAAAGTTTTGTTATTTCAATTCTAGGTTTAACTATTATGGATGTTTTGAGCATTGTAAAGGCAAAAGTTAAACATAGTGTCTATTATTATTATTTTTGTGTAACAAACTATCCGGGTTTTTCCGTCTTAGTCCAAATTTTTCCAGGTGTATATTTTCTCATCAAATATAAATTTTTTTGATAAGAATAAACGATAAATAAAACTACAAATGGCTACAAAAATTCACATATTTTATGAAATTCGACGGTTTTTGTTTTTACAAATACTTTTAACAGGGGTTCTACCAACTGGGAAAAAAACGGGAAATATGCATGAATTTTATTTAATCGAGAAAAATTGTGAATTCAGCTTTCAATATAGGTATTATTTTACATTTAAGCAATTATGATACAATTAGTTCGAATTTGACTTTACTATAACTCCAAAAACTGGTGGAAATTTAGGATTAACTTGTAATGGTTTCAAATTTAATGCCATTACATATTTTAAAAAATATTAATATTTTAATATTTTATAAAATTATTTTAAATCAAAAATAAATATATTATCAACGATAATATACTTGCCCCTGAATAAAGCAAACCATGAATACACAAAAGGTGAGAATTAAATATTAATTCCCAATTAAAATAAGAGATGTCAATAATTACTTTTACATTGACCTCTCTCGTAAATAACATCGCGTTAGAAGTATATAAATACGCGAGGCGAGCTTCGAAATATGGCAGCTCATACGGACTACAGCAGTGTAAGTGCCAAAGGAACCACTACTGAGGAGGACGTACGTGAGAAGCCTACCGCCGACCCGAGCCAAGCCGCCAACCGTAGTAGCCGCACGTAAGTAGACTGCATGTCTCCCGTACGCCACCTCTGCTCGGAGCGTGTATTCCTTAGTACAGCGTCCCACGTGAAAATGTTCTCGGGAATCGGTCCCGGAAAATTACCGAGAGTCCTTACTCCCGAGAAATTCCCGGTAAAATCTTTTGACATTTGTCTCCATATTTCTCAGAGAATTTAACCTCAAGAATAAAAATATACCACTATAAAATCTTCAGGATCGTATTCGTGATTGAGATGACTTTTTGTTTATTACAATAGTCACGTTAAGCATACAAATTGAAAGTCTACTATCAACATATTAAACGGATTTCGACACCTAAGTGAGAAAAATTAATGGGCATCATAACAAAAGGGTTTAAGCACCAATTTTTTAAATTAGGATTTTCCCATTTAAGAAATAAGTAACTATTTACACATTTCCATTAAACATTTTCTATTTTATTGAGTTTTTAAACAGTTTTCAATGAAAATTAGAATTATAAAATAACCTTAATTTTTAATAAAATTGTAATACCAAAAATTGTTTTAACTTTGAATTATTGTTATTATTTACATGAATAACAATTCAATTCGAGAATTTGTGCATTGCTTAATCTAGAAGAAAAATTTTATTGATAATAATTAACGATTTAACGAATTTAATTTTAATTTAATGATATTTTTTATTTTAAAAAATATAACCTTTTTCAAATTATAAGATTAAAAAAGTAAATGGATAAAAGGAAATTTTTAAAAAGTTTTATCTCAACAAAAAATTATTTATTAAGTTATTGTTTTGAAATCAAGCAATACACAAATTCTTGAATTGAATTGTTATTAATGTAAATAATTACAATAATTCAAAGTTAAAACAATTTTTGCTATTACAATTTTATTAAAAATCAGGGTTATTTTATAATTCTAATTTTCATTGAAAACTATTTAAAAACTCAATAAAATAGAAAATTTTTAATGGAAATGTGTAAATAGTTACTTATTTCTTAAATGGGAAAATCCTAATTTAAAAAATTGGTGCTTAAACCCTTTTGTTATGATGCCCATTAATTTTTCTCACTTAGGTGTCGAAATCCGTTTAATGTGTTGATAGTAGACTTTCAATTTGAATGCTTAACGTGACAATTATAATAAACAAAAAGTCATCTCAATCACGAATACGATCCTGAAGATTTTATAGTGGTATATTTTTATTCATGAGGTTAAATTCTCTGAGAAATATGGAGACAAATGTCAAAAGATTTTACCGGGAATTTCGCGGGAGTAAGTACCGGGAATTTCCCGGTAGTGACTCTCGGTAATTTCCCGGGACCGATTCCCGAGAACATTTTCACGTGGGGTACGCCACCACCGGCTGCTGACTCTTTCTCTCTCTCCAGCGAACGCCACCTCGGCTGTTGGAGTTTCTTTCAGAGCACTCTCGTGCATTGAATGCTCAATACGTGTGATAGGTTTCACCCTTGCATTCTTCGTATACTGCCACCCCTTTTCTATAGTGAACGCCACACACGGCTGCTATAGATAGTATTTTTTATAACTGAGAGTTTTACCCTTTTCTCTATCTTTTTTCCCTAGTGCTTCACACTAGTTTAAAATATATGTTCGTGTACCTTTTTTGACCTGTAGGTAAAAAAAAAATTTGGAGCTAAAGAAGAAATTATTAAAATTCGAAATAGAAAGGAATGAAATCCTAATTAACGGGTTTAAAGAAATTTCTGATTTACTAAAAAAAATAAATAATGTTTTCTAAATTTATCTTGAAGTTGAAATCTTTTTTGTTACACATCATTGTTTGTTATTTTTTCATCGTTTCACTTGCTACTTACTTTAATATATTTTAACTTTACTGTTGTCGAATTACTTATTTCTGTAAGTTAATAAAAATGTTTAAAATAATAAATTTTTTATTTAAAAATTAATTCACTTACCAAAAAACTTGTTTTCAATTTTCTTTATAAAATTTGAAATTACATTTTTATTATTTTATCTAGAGAATAACTTACAAATTGGAGTTAAGCTTATAACACCATGTGACTGTTAGTGACGTCGGCCGAACAATTCTTGGAGCTGCCTTTCTCGGCGAGGGTTCGTGGGCGGCACCGAAACGACGATATTGGGTGCTTCCCGAGGGGCACGTAGGGGCAGCTCGCGTGTAAATGGGGACGGGGCGCTATTCGGATGCACGATGCGGTTTCCCGGGGGCTTTCGTGACACTGCGGTATATATACCGGTAACCGGGAAGTGTGATAACTGAGTGGGGCTGCCGTCCCAATCGTCGGCGCGGATCCTTGGTGAGATGGTGCCCCCGAATTAATTTCACGAAGAAACGGGAGTCTGACGTCGGTGGCTCAGGGTGGTCCGGATCGTAGGCCAATAAAGACCGTAGGGCGTTGTTGTGTTCCTAGGTGGCACGTCGTTGGGCCCGCACTCGAGCGGCCTTACCGGGGCGACGTCGTTTGACGCACGTTATTCTAACCGGCATAAGCGGCGACAGTGGCTAGAGCCGATCGGTGTTTTCGATCTTGACCCCGAGCAGGGTTCCAAGGCCGAGACCCGTTACGTACCTTTGCCCTAAAAAGGGCAGGTTGTGTATAAATTTTGCCCTGAGAAGGGCAGGTGGTGAAGTACCGACGCACAAGGCGAGAGAGTGATGAGACGATATTTACCAAGAAAATATTTATTTGACCGATAGAGGACCTGGTGCTTCGGTTGTCCCAATGGCAGGCGGCGATACCTATATAAAAAATAATCATAGTATGAATAATACTAATAATAATAATAGAAATAGTGATAGTGATGAAAGAAAAGCAGTATTATAATAGAAATAGTAACATTAATAATAAAATAATATTAACATTAATTGATAATAATATTACTTGTACACATTAAAAGTAGGAGTCACTTCCTTAATTAATGACATTAAAATTTATACCTTTAAGGAGAATACAAAATAACGATACTAAGAATAATAAAGTTAACTAACTAACTAAACTAAAATTGAGCACTTCGCGTTGGTTTTGCGGGCAACGCGGAAACTGGCCGACGCCCGTGACTGACGTCACGGGTTTTTCCTCACCGTGCGCCAGACGATCTTGGGTTTTTCCCTAGGCGTTGTCGCCGCTCAGGACAATAGGAGCCAGACCTCTCTAAATGTTTTATTCTTCAGTTTGGGACTGTTTGTTTTTGATCGCTTTACCTTCACAGGTAATGTTTGCAAATACAAACAGCCCAAACTTAAAGAAAGTGAACGTAACCACTAGAACAACTAAACTTGCAGCACTATTGCCAATATTACTGTAAGTTTAGGTGTAGTAAGGGAACCCTTAAATGAAATTTTCTTAAAGCTAAAATAAAAAAAATGTGATTGTAAATTGTTGTTCAAAAGAATTATTTTATCGTTTCTCATCAAACAGGCACAAGAATGTGTAAAGTAATCATTTTACGCACTGAAAATCACTTTACACACTGGGAATTCACTTTAACGCACTGCTAGCGGTGTGTAAAGCAATACATTACACACCGTTATAAAAATAAGTACTTTACACACTGTTTTTAGTGTGTAAAATTCAATTTTACAGGTTAGTGTTGCAAAAATTAATTTTCAATTCAGTAAAAAAAATCAAAAATATAAAAAGAACGGCATTGCAGTACAAAAATGTTGATATTTTATTGAATTAAGGACAATAGAACGTGAACAAGATTAATAAAATATTTTATTTTTATGTAGAAGACAAATAGGGTAATTCACATAATAAAATTAGACTAATTTTTACAAGCCCATTAATAAAGTATAGTGATGCACTTCGAGCGAGTCTCGTCTCGAAAAAACCGAGAATATCGCTAGAAAAACAATGAAAACAATTGAATGATATATTTTCATCTCTTTTCTTTTATGAAAGGACAGAGTCTCGTCGTGCATCACTAATAAAGTAGTATTTATAAGTAAAAGTAAGAATATTTCGAGTGCAAATGAAAGTAAAACTTATAATTTTTTAAGTTCTAATTAAAAGGAAAAATTATTTCAGTAAAAAGTGAAAGTTCACATTTTTTGATTGAGTGAAACTGAAAAATTTTTTGGTGAGATTATTTTAAGTGAAAGTTATAATTTTTTTAAAAAGTGAAATTGAAAATTTTTCTAGTGAAAATGAAAGTAAAAAGTTTTGGAGTGAAAGTGAGAATTTTTAAGTAAAAATGAAAAGTAAAAGTGAGAATTTTTGGGTGAGAATAAAAATGAGAATTTTTGTAGTGAAAGTGAAAGTGAGAATTTTTTTTAAGTAAAAGTTAAAGTGAGAGGAGAGTAAAAAGTAAGAATTTTTTGAGATAAAGTGAAAAGTGAGAATTATTGAGTAAAAGTGAAAAGTGAGATTTTTTAGTGAAAGTGAGAATTTTTAATTGAAAGTGAGTGAGAAATTTTTTAACTGAAAGTGAGAGTAAAAAGTGAGAAATTTTAAGTGAAAGTGAGAATTTTTTGAGTGAGAGTGAGAGTGAAAAGTAAGAATTTTTTGACTGAGAGTGAAAGTGAGAATATTTTGAGTGAAAGTGAGAGTGAGACTGAAAAGTGAAAGTGAGAATTTTGTGAGCGAAAGTGAGAGTGAAAAGTGAAAGTGAGAGTGAGACTGAAAAGTGAAAGTGGGAATTTTGTGAGCGAAAGTGAGAGTGAAAAGTGAAAGAGAGAGTGAGACTGAAAAGTGAAAGTGGGAATTTTTTGAGTGAAAGTAAAAGTGAGAATTTTTTGAGTGAGAGTGAAAGTGATAGTGAATGTGAAAATTTTTGATTGAAAGTGAGTGAGAAATTTTTTAACTGAAAGTGAGAGTAAAAAGTGAGAAATTTTAAGTGAAAGTGAGAGTGAGGATTTTTTGAGTGAAAGTGAGAGTGAAAAGTAAGAATTTTTTGAGTGAGAGTTAAAGTGAGAATATTTTAAGTGAAAGTGAGAGTGAAAGTGAGAGTGAGAGTAAAAAGTGAAAGTCAAAATTTTTTGAGTTAAAGTGGGAGTGAAAAGTGAAAGGGAGAGTAAAAATTGTGAGTGAGAATTTTTTGAGTGAAAGTGAGAGTAAGAGTGAGACTGAAAAGTGAAAGTGAGAATTTTTTGAGTGAAAAGTTAAAGTGAGAATTTTTTGAGTGAAAGTGATAGTGAATGTGAAAGTGAGAATTTTTTGAGTGAAAGTAAGAGTGAGAGTGAAAAGTGAATATGAGAATTTTTCAGTGAAAGTGAAAGTTAAAGTGAAAGTGAAAATTTTTTAGTGAAAGTGAAAGTGGGAGTGAAAAGTTAAAGTGAGAATTTTTTGAGTGAAAGTGAGAGTGAAAAGAGAAAGTGAGAATTTGTTGAGTGAAAGTGAGAGTGAAAAGTGAAAGTGAGAATTTTTTGAGCGAAAGTGAGAGTGAAAAGTGAAAGTGAGAGTGAGACTGAAAAGTGAAAGTGAGAATTTTTTGAGCGAAAGTGAGAGTGAAAAGTGAAAGTGAGAGTGAGACTGAAAAGTGAAAGTGAGAATTTTTTTAATTAAAAGTAAAAGTGAGAGTGAGAGTGAAAAGTGAATGTGAGAATTTTTTCAGTGAAAGTGAAAGTTAAAGTGAAAGTGACATTTTTTTGAGTAAAAGTGAAAGTGAGAATCTTTTGAGTGAGAGTGAAAGTAAGAGTGAAAGTGAAAATTAAAAGTGAGAATTTTTTGAGTGAAAGTGAGAGTGAAAAGTAAAAGTGGGAATTTTTTGAGTGAGAGTGAGAATTTTTTGAGTGAGAGTGAAAGTGAGAGTGAAATGTGAAAGTGAAAGTTACGTGAACGCACCCCAGTTTTTGAGATACAAACAGTCAAAGTTGAAAAAAATCAAATAACGGGTATTAGTCGTTCAAGAATATTTTGTTGACAAAAGTCAATTGAATTCGCTTGAAACTGGTTACTTGGGGGTTTTTTTAAGGTCGCTGATAACGAATATGATGTTACATTGGTAAAAACACACTTAGGTAGATAGAAAAATAGACAAAGAGAGGGGAATCACATACTAATTTTTTAAACTGCTGAATTATTTTTTGATCTTGCCTTAAACTGCTATATCACCTTATGTTACAAGTATCTGTATATCTTTCTACGTTTCTTTCTAACATTTTATTAAGCTATTAGATTCTTCCCCTCTCTTTGTCTATTTTTCTCTCTACCTAAGTGTGTTTTTACCAATGTAACATCATATGTGACGTGCCGCGACAAAAGGGACCTTAGCTGTTTTTGACAGAACTAAAATTAGAAGTATAAATAAATAAAAATGACTAATTTTCTTTACAAACTATTAATATTTAATTCATTATTATGTGCAATATTTTCAGAAAAATATGCTTTTAATGTTTAATAATCAATAATAAATTTTGAATGAAGTTAAAAGTACTCTACTTCTCCTAGGGATCGTAAGACCTTGTTGTTGGTGGGGAAGCTTACGGGCCTAATCGGGCAACGTCTCTGGACCCCTTTCTCTCTCTCTCTCGTAGTCTGTCGGTGAGGGCCCACTCCCCGTAAAGGAAGAACCGTCCGGGCGGCAGAGGGAGTAGAAAGGTGAGGAAGCGACCATTGGTGGGAAGTAATGACCACCACTGGAAGCGGAGGAGACTGTTGCCTGCGCGGCCTTAACTAAGAAACGGTCCCTCTGGTTTCCGTGTCAAAGGAACTAGAGTAATGAGCGCGAGCTCCGCCCCCAATCTAAGACGTACGGATACGTGTCGATGGATGGCATCAGGGTTACCAAAGCCGCCTCGTGTCCCGGGCGGATCGGCCGGACGTTGGTCTGGGCTGTACTGGCCGGGCTGTGAACCCGTAAAGCTCGGGGGATCGGTCCGGTTGGGGCTCTGGCTGGTGGACGAGCGATCTGTCCGGGGCGCTGTGGATGGTGGTCAGGGATACCGGGAGACCTCCCTGTACTAATTTGATTCCTTACTCCTACATGCGGGGCTCTGTAGGAGTGGACGTTTTGTTTTCCCTAGCTACTCGTGGGACTTATATGGAGTCTTATTTTAAAAGCCTAAAAATTGACACACGCCAAGGAGACGAGGCGGTTGCGTCTGAGGTCTCCTCGGAGGCTAAAGACATGACGGCCCCTGGTTCCGAGGTGGTGAGCCAACCGCCTCCATCGGCTGGCCCAACGGTCCCATTGCGGGCTGACGGACCAACGGTCATGGAGCATGTTGGATCTGGCTTGACTGAAGGGCCCCAGAATAAAGGGGTGGAGGTGTTCCAAAGGATGATAAAGGCTACGGTGCGGATCCCGGGTGAACCGGAGGACGTGCAAGTGGTCTTCAGGACTCTTGAGGCGTGCAACCCCTCACTGAAAACGTCAACTTGGCGCCATGTCAATATTGACGGACCTCAGGCGGCTAGTATGGATGAGAGGAAATTTCTCTTGGTCATACTGGTCCCTGAGAGTCAAGCGAGAGATCTTGCTGCTCTCGACTTCAGACCCTTCTATGACTTCGGTCGGGTAACCTTTAGGGTTGCTAGCCTTGGTCAGGATGGGTCTGAAGAAAAAGGGGTAAGTGAACAGCAACCATAATGGCTGCCCGTAAGCTTACCCTTAAACAAATTAACTTGCATCATAGTAAAGGCGCCTCAGCAGTTTTGATGAGGGGCATGACTAGGATGCACACTGGCATATCACTAATTCAAGAACCATGGTTAGTTCGAGGTGCTATTAGGGGACTTGGGGGGGGGGCTGGCTTTAATGTTGACAGGGATCCCAAGGCTACCAAACCAAGAGCGTGCATCCTTACGAATGTTGTACCTTTGCTGGACCTGTGCACTGGAGACCTGATGGCGGTATTGACCGACTTCGAGGGTATCGGAAGGATGGTCATTGAATCGGCTTACTTTCCGTATGATAGCAAAGTTAATCCTCCAAATGAGGTATGTAAATTGGTGGATTACTGTGCAGAGAGGGGACTGCCCCTTTTGTAGGGCTGTGATGCTAACACACAGCACAGGGTGTGGGGGAGCTCAAAGAACAACCAAGGGGACAGGAGCTATTGGAATATCTATTGGGAACAGGACTGGATATTCGAAACACGGGTAAGGTACCGACATTCAGTAATGCTGTCAGGGAGGAGGTGATTGATATCACCCTCTGCTCGTGCAGTATTGCACACAAGGTAAGAAGATGGAGAGTATCTAATGAACCTTCACTTTCTGATCATTTACAGATAGTCTTCGAGCTGGAGGCTGTGGTCCCTTCGGAAACCAAGTGGATTCGTAATCCCAGGAAAACGGATTGGGCTAAATACAGCGCAGAGCTGAAGGAGACACTTTCTGTATTACCAGGCAGGATTAGAGATCATGAAACCCTGGATGAGGTGGCTGGTACTTTTACAACAGCCATAATAACAGCTTTTGAGAACAGCTGCAAACCAACGAAAGTTCGTTCGGCAAAAGAGACCTACTGGTGGAATGAGAGGCTAGAAAACCTCAGAAAAGAGACCAGGAAGTTATTTAAACGTGCTAATAAATACCGCACGGCTGACAGTTGGTCCACATATGCAAAAATGAGGGACAACTATAGAAATGAAATAAGGAAGGCACAACAGGATAGCTGGACTGCCTTCTGCTCCAGCATCGATAAGGGCAAAGAGGCAGCGCGGTTAGACAAACTGCTTTCAAAAAACCCAGATGCAATTTTAGGCACCTTAAGACTGCCTAACGGAGGATTTGCCTTGTCGGACGAGGAGACTTTGGCTTACCTGGTCCAGACCCATTTCCCAGGCTTTTCTAGGTCTGAGAAGGGCGGTCCCGATTCTTGGCCTCTGAGTAAACTACCGCAGGCTGAATATAGGCCGCGGAGACAGTTGGCTAATGGAATTGTGACTGCCGAGAGGGTCAGGTGGGCCGTGGAATCCTTTAGCCCTTATAAGTCTCCCGGACCAGACAGCGTTTTCCCTGTCCTTTTGCAAAGGGCGATGGATCAGGCGGTCGGACCGTTGGTAAGGCTTATCAGGGCAAGTCTAACTCTTGGATATGTCCCAAAAGCGTGGAGGGGCACTAAAGTCGTCTTCATACCAAAGGCTGGCAGGAACGGATATACCTCACCAAAGGATTTTCGTCCAATTAATCTAACATCTTTCATTCTGAAGTTGGTTGAAAGATTAGTGGATAGATACATCCGCAGTGAGATCTTAAAGCAAAATCCTTTGCATAGAGATCAGTATGCCTATAGAACGGGATGTTCTACAGAATCAGCCCTTGCCAGAGCTGTTAACTTAATAGATGGACAGCTACAGGATAAGGGTTTCGCAGTGGGTGTTTTCGTGGATATAGAGGGAGCTTTCAATTATACCTCCTCGGAGATTATAAAGGAAGCCATGATCTCTCATGGTATTCCCACAACCATTGTTGACTGGACCTGTCACATGTTGGGTAACAGGAACCTATTAACAACTAAAGGGAGCTCAACCCTTCGAGGAACAGTTAATTCTGGATGTCCTCAGGGAGGAGTTCTATCGCCCTTACTTTGGTGTCTGGTAGTGGATGAACTGCTAAGACTCCTCAGTGAGAAGGGATTTCATGCGATTGGTTATGCGGACGATATCTTATTAATCGCTCGCGGTCCTCATCTGGATGTATTACTGGGTGTGGTGCAGCAGGCGTTAAATATGGTAGATGGATGGTGCGGACAAACTGGTTTGTCAGTCAATCCAGCAAAAACGGAAGCTGTTATTTTCACCAGACGATACAAGTGGAAAGCCACATGTATGCTAAAACTGGCTGGAAAAGAACTCCAATTCACAGTGAAAGCGAAGTACCTAGGAGTCATCTTGGATAGTAAGCTTCTTTGGAAAGAGCACTTGGATGAGAAGTGTAATAAACTCACAGCTGCTCTATGGCAATGTAGGAGAGCTATAGGATGTAGCTGGGGTCTTAAACCGGATACACTTTTGTGGATCTACGAATCGATTCTGCTTCCTAGGCTGACCTATGCGTCTGTGGTCTGGTGGAGCAGAGTTGAACTTAAAACGGCAAAAGACCGGTTGGAGGGCGTAAGGAGGCTGGTCCTGGGGAGCATCACTGGTGCTGTGCGCACTACGCCCACCATGGCCCTTGGTGCTCTTCTGGGACTGGAACCTTTACCCCTGATCATTAAAGCAGAGGGGGTGAAAGCTGCCCTGAGATTAGGTGGGGACAGAGGCCGTAGGGAAGTTGGCAAATGGCGTCTCCCCAGCAAATTGGTGGAAAAACCCATTCTCAATATGATTAGAGATAAGGTGACTCCACTCTACCTCTTTGACAAGAAGTATAGAATAAGTATACCTAATAGAGAGGATTGGTATGATGGGCCGGCCCTTCTTCCCAGAGATGCTATTGTCTGGTATACGGACGGATCGAAGGGAAGAATTGGCGCAGGCGCAGGTGTCTATCAAGAAGCAGTGGGGGTGGCTCTCGCATATAGTTTGGGAACCATCACTACTGTTTTACAATCCGAAATTGTATCGATTCTCTACGGTGCTTTTGAGGCTCTAGAACGCTGCCAGGATAGAAATATCTATATTGCCTCGGACAGCAAGACAGCCATTTGCTCTTTGAAACGATATGTTACGACATCCCAACTGGTCGGAGAGTGCCACGAGGCGCTCAACAGGCTAGCTGGAATTAACCGTGTTACCCTCATCTGGGTCCCAGGACACTGTGGAATTAAGGGTAATAACGTAGCGGATGAACTAGCCAAAGAAGGCGCTAGGAAACGATTTATCGGACCAGAACCAATAGTTGGTGTCTCCAACAAGTGTCTGACTTTGGAATTTAAACAATGGCGGACACTAGAGCACCAAAAAGAGTGGCGGGCAGCTGCAGGTTGTAGACAGGCCAAAGCACTCATTGGGGAAAACTTAAATCCTAAAAGAGCGGCGGATTTTCGCAGGCTTAATAGAAAAGAGGCGAAAATCATAACAGGTTTGTTAACAGGCCATGGAGATTTACGCTATCACAGGCATAAGATGGGCATCGTCGAGGATCCCAAATGCCGTAAATGTGGTGAGGAAAACGAAACCTCAGCTCACATACTGTGTCGATGCCCTGCTTTGGTGAGGGAACGATATCAGATTACAGGTTGTTACTTCCTTGAGGAGACAGCAATCGCTACTAAAGGACTGGCCGCGGTCCTGTTTCTATGGAAGGGGCTTTGGCCTTAGGTCAGGCGGTTTAGTAGGACTTTGGGGACGTAAAGGGATTATCCAAGCGTCAGCGGCTGCTAAGCGGCTGCAACCCTAATAGTTAATAAATAAAAGTACTCTAAACATAACCTAAAATTCTAAGCAGCTAAGGTCCCTTTTGTCGCGGCACGTCACATATTCGTTATCAGCGACCTTAAAAACCCCCGAGTAAACCAGTTTCAAGCGATTTCAATTGACTTTTCTAAAATATGTCCGCCATATTGGAGTCGCCATTTTGAATTTTAAAAATCCAACATCATATTCTTTATCAGCGACTTTAAAAAACCCCGAGTAACCAGTTTCAAGCGAATTCAATTTACTTTTGTCAACAAAACATTCTTGAACGACTAATACCCGTTATTTGATTTTTTTGAACTTTGACAGTCTGTATCTCAAAAACTGGTCATTATTTTGAATTTTTGTCCCATACATTTTTTGTTCAGAAGGTCAAAAACTACAAATCTGCAAAGTTACAAAAAAATTGGCTGAGAGCCAAATTCAATAGTAATAGTGCGGGGTCCTTTTCACTATGATTTTCGTAATCAGGGAACAAAATTACGTAAGTATACCAAGTTTCAAAAAAAAATGGAGCTATGTTGCTTTCGGAAGTGCACCCAAAATATGTTCCATTTTCAATATTCTTTGTTATAAATATACAATAGAAACCAAAATTGTCAATACCGTAATAATATTTGATGATCTAAATTTTAATTTCATTGCTGATCCATTACGCCCCCGTTCAAAGTTAACTTTTTAATAAATAATAAACACCAGGTGCCCATTTATTAAAAACTTAATAGATTCACTTGAAACTGATTATTTGGAGATTTCTAGGATCGTTGATTATGAATATGATAATAGTTTTCAAAAATTCTAAATGGCGGATCCAATATGGCAGACTTTTCTTTCAAAACTTTATCTGGTTCACTTGTAACATATGAACGAAAAATGTTCATTGAGGGCTTAAAGGATGCATTTAAAAAAACTGTACAAAATTAAAGTAAAACATTTACATGTGTCCTAACATTTTTTTAAAGTTATGGGGTGAAAACGTTTTTTTTTTTAAAAAAAATATATATAATTAAACTTTATTAATCTATCTCAAAGTACTCTCATTTTATGTCCGCAGATGAGATATGTCAAAAAATCGAACTCGAAAAATGTTGGTATTACAATACTTTCTCTACACTGTAAAAAACGAAAATATTTTAACAGATTCAATCTGCCGAATTTTCAAAAAGTGTCTGTACTTTTACTACTTTGATGGTTGCAATAGTGCGAAATTTTGGTTATGTTAATGTGGAAATGCTATCGAAATCTGTAAATTTACAATTTTCAGTGTGGTATTAGTACGAGGCGCTGTAATCGCACATTTCAAACGTGAGAAATCGCTGCATTGAAAGTAGGTAATATTTTGTTACTGTATTTAAAGTAGTGATTTTACTGTAATTTTTAAATGTACAGAAAAAAGCAATAGTCCTTTTTCTAATACAATTTTTAATTTCAACATGTAAGTTTTCAGTATAATGTATTATTACACATTTTATTTTTAATATTATAATTAGTAATTAGTAAATTTTTTTTTAAGGATATAATCTTGACGTTAAAAATAAAATGAAAGTAAGTAAATTAAACGTAAATTGAATAAATATAAATTAAAAATAAAGTTATATAAAAATATATGGCATAGTTGTGTAGTGAAATTTTTATAAGTATATTAGGGCAAAACGAAGGAGGATATAATAGCAGACGACATTAGACGACATTCTATAGAGTTGCGCGTCTGAATAATGTTTGTGTTGAGCCAAAATAAGTGAAACCGGCCACTTGAAAAATTTTTGTCTCCAATTTTCAAGTTATTTATGATTTTTGGTAGATATATGAGTACACTTTTTTCCCCTAAATTTTTTTCAAAAAAAAATTTATTTTTGAAGTAATCAGGTGTTGAAGTTTTGGGTCATTTTATTTTCATTTTATTATTACTTTGAAACAAATAAAGATAATTAAGTGAATTTTTTTTTAAATTAAAGCTTAAAGTCTATACTTTAAGGATTAAATAAAGCGATTGCTAAAAAATGAAAATTTATAATTGTTATTAACAATTCTTTTAAACAATTGCAAATTGAAGAATGTTCTCAATGTTTTTCAAAAATTAAATTACGATGTATTGATGCGTAAAACTCCAAGCATTAAAATAAAAAAAAGAAAAATCAGTAACCTTCAATATTATAGATATTGTGTAGATTTTTCTGAAAAAATGCAGGCAAAATTCGACTCGAGTAACTGGAAAAAGATAAAATTGCAAACGAATAAATAAGATCGTCTTTTGTTTTGTTAGAAACTTCACGCTTTCAAGCGGATTTTTATGATTAAAAGTCGATTTTCGCCTGCATTTTGTCAGAAAAATCTACATAATTTCTATAATATTGGAGGTTACTGATTTTTCTTTTTTTTATTTTAATGCTTGGAGTTTTACGCATCAATACATCGTAATTTAATTTTTGAAAAACATTGAGAACATTCTTCAATTTGCAATTGTTTAAAAGAATTGTTAATAACAATTATAAATTTTCATTTTTTAGCAATCGCTTTATTTAATCCTTAAAGTATAGACTTTAAGCTTTAATTTAAAAAAAAATTCACTTAATTATCTTTATTTGTTTCAAAGTAATAATAAAATGAAAATAAAATGACCCAAAACTTCAACACCTGATTACTTCAAAAATAAATTTTTTTTTTTGAAAAAAAATTTAGGGGAAAAAAGTGTACTCATATATCTACCAAAAATCATAGATAACTTGAAAATTGGAGACAAAAATTTTTCAAGTGGCCGGTTTCACTTATTTTGGCTCTGTTTTCTGGTCGCGTGTAGTCGGCGTGCTATCAACAGTTGTCACAAAGGAAGTGTAGAAACTTTTGCACAAAAGGTAAATTTGTATTGTTTTTTAAAATTATTCTGAAAGAATATTTATTATTTTCAAAGCAAATATTAATTTTTATAATGTTACCTATAAGGTGTTAAACGCCATTTACTTAACATGGCGCGTAACACATTATAACACACCGAAAAAAAAATATTCTTGTTTTGAGAGGATTCCTCTTATTTTGATGCATATTTTCCTTTTGTATATTGACCAAAAAACGTCCTCTTATTTTAAGAGGATTATTCTCCACTTAAGAGTAATTCTTCTTAAAAGTAGAGGAATAGTCTCCAATGAAGAGTAATATTCTTAATTTAAGAATAAAATGTAAGAGGATTTTAGAAGAGGAATTGTCCTCTTAAAACAAGAATATTTTTTTTCGGTGCATTCAGCCCCTCAATTAAAAAAGTCACTTTTTAAAATTATTATATCAATACTTATGGCATACATGAGGAAATTAGAAATGCCGATTTTTCCCTTTACGTTTACACAAAAAGATAAATATAACTAATTATATTTATCTGATTTCAGATAATGGAAAATTTATTTCCTTTTTAAAACCACCTTTCCCATGATCTTTAAGTTTTGAACGTTCAAATGAACGATTTATGTTTTATTGAAGATATTTTAATGAATTACTTATCATAAAAAAATTTAAAAACCGAAATTTTACGTTTGGATAAATTTCGTTCATTTGAACGTTCAGAACTTTAGACTCTTCCTTTTCCAATTAAACATTTTGTTCACTGTGCAAAAATATTCTTTAGAATTTTTCTTCAATTTAAAATGTTTGTCTGCAATATATGCAAAGCATTATTTCCATCAATTCGCAAATATAATATTCATCAAAAGTCGCATTCTAATTTAAAGGGAATTGAAATACTTTGTTTACATACAAATTGTAACGCGAAATTCACTTCACACAAATTATTTAGTGAACATATTCTTTGCCACTATAATAAAACAAGGGGAAACATTTATCATTCCTGCAAAGTAGAAAACTGCAATTTTTCTTCTTCAAATAGAAAATTTATAGATAAACATATCAAAGAACACATTAAGAAGTCTAACACTGGTGTACCTTGTCCTTTTTCTGATTGCTCTAAAAGTAAATCTTTGTATGAAAACGAAAATGCCTACACTGTTCATGTCTTTAGAAAACATTCAACTGAGGATAATGTTCAAATAGTCGATAATGATAATTTTTTAAATGAAAATGAAGAAATTTGTAACGATTTGCAGCTTCCTGTTATTAATACACCTTCTTTTTCTGACAATGTTGACAACTTTAATTTTTCCAACGAAAATATTAATCTCGAAGATAATTTTCTTGAAAGTACATCAGAAAAAAAACATTTTTCTGAAGTAAAAAAAAATGCTGTAGATTTGTGTTTAACATTGAGCACTAAGTACAATGCAACAGAATCCATTGTACAAGAAGTTGTTAATCGATCTAACGAAAATATTAATATTTGTAAAGATAATTTTATAAAATCTTTAGATGATATCTTAAATAAAGAACAAAAAGATCAAGTTATTGACAGTTTTACCAAAAGTTTTAATGATTTGACTGAATGTTTTGATTCAAAAGTAGGTTGTCTAAGAAACACTTATCAGAGAAAAAAATTTTATGAAAATAATTTAAATTTAATTTTGCCAGAGGAAATTTTTTTGATTGATAACGATGAAGAGATAACTAACAAACGATTCAGCTATGTTTCAATATTAGATACTCTTAAACAATTACTTCTTGATGATGACATTCGTAGTTATTGCGAAAATGTTCCTCCGATAAAAGATTCCAACTTAAAATTTGATATTAAGGATGGCGAAATTATGAAAAATAATGAAATTGTTAAAACACACAAAAATTATGTAAATATAATTCTCTTTTAAGACGCATTTGAGATTTGTAATCCTCTTGGAACTTCAAAAGGGAAATTTAACATTGTGGGAATGTATATGCTTTTGGCGAATTTACCACCTCATTTAAGAGCTAAAACGGAAAATATTAAATTTAGTTTTAATGTGCGTTGAGTCTAACATTAGCACATTTGGATGGGATCAGATTTTAGAGAAACCGATTGAAGAAATAAAAACTCTAGAAACCGAGGGAATAAAAATAACTATTGGATGCGAAGAGAAAACTTTTTTTGGTACATTAATTACAATGTTAGGAGATAATAAAGGAAATCACAATATAGGGGGATATGTTGAAAATTTTAGCAAATCTAACTATTTCTGTCGTACTTGCGAAATAACTCGTGATGAATTTCAAAAAAATATCTTTTGCAAACGAACATTAAGAACTGTTGAGACTTATAAAGCTTGTTTACAAGAACCACAAGGTAAAAAAACAATGTTAAGGGAATTAAAATGAACTCACCTTTAAATAAACTTTCTTATTATCATGTGGCAAATTTTGGATTAGCTCCTTGTGCAGCTCATGATTTTGACGAGGGTTTCATTAAAAGAGATTTATTTTTAATACTAGAGGAACTAATAAAAAAATGGTTTACTGCAGGCCTTCTAAATTATCGAATTAACGACCTTAAATTACTTTGCGAAAATGCGGTGTTTGTACCCAATATAAATTTAAAGTCAACAAAAAAAAATTAGAAGGAACTGCTAGTCAAATCAGGAGACTTTTATTATTAATCCCTGTAGCATTGTCGGAAAACATTAAAGATGTAGAATTAAATGTTTGGGAAATGCTATTATCTTTACAATTAATATGTTTATATAAGTAAGTATAAGTATACGCTCCAGCCTTGTCTGACAAACAAATTGCATTATTACAAATTGAAATAAATAATTATTTTACTTTAAGGAAGGAATGCTTTCCGAGCGAAAAATTGATACCGAAACACGAGTATTTGAAACATTATCCGATTTGGACTAGGAAACTTGGTCCTTTAAAACACCTATGGACACTGCGGTGTGAGGCTCAGCATAGTGTGCATAAAACTGTAATCAGACATTTGGGAAATTTTAAACATGTTACACACACTCTTGCCGTAAAGCATCAGTTAAAACAAGCTGCTTATCCATCAACTGGAAAGTGTTTAGTTAATGCAAAAAATGTGTCCGCATTTGATATTAATGATTTTTCTAATTATGCATTACAACCAACTCCAGACACTTTTACATACGTCGCATATCAAGTTGAATTTTGTGGAATTGATTATAGACAAAATATGTCGGTTTGTATTGGCTTGAATGAATTTGGAAATTTCATTGTCTGTAAAATAAATTGCATAGTAATCAATTCCACATATTCAAATATAACATTCCTAGGTACACCAAAAGAAATCGTTTATAATAAATTCGTGGGGGTTTATGAAAATAGAGACAATGATTCTGAGGAAACATTTTGCGCTTTTCCTTATTCTTCCTTATTATCTCCTGACCCGATTCCAGAATTTTTCATAAAAATTGTACCAGTATACGTTCCAAAATACGCACCTCTTGATCCAGACAATTAAAAATAGTGTAAGTAATGTAGCTTAAAACATAAATTTTAAGTTTTGTTTGTCAAACTTGTAGGAAAAATAAGAAATACAATAAATATTACTTTAATAATCACAGAAATATAACTTATAAACTTTTTCAAAAGATTATGTTCTATACAACTACTTCCTTTTTTAAGTTACTACTAAGTTCTATTATTATAAGTTTACACAAATTACAAGTCTATTTTTTATTTTTCAGATGCCTCGTATAAAAATTTGGACTGCAAATCGTTTAAAAAGGGTGGCAGTCAATTTCGAAAATTTCGATTCATCATTGGAAATAATTATGCATGCAGGTTCTCAAAAATTAGGAATAAATGGAACAATGCTCGTCGCGGAAGAAGACGGAACTTTAGTTTTAGATACAGATGATCTACAATACTACTGCAAACACGAAAAACCAATGCTTCTCCTTGAAAGTAATGAGACTTGGTCTTGTCCCCTTCCGACAATACAGCATAACCAAGAAAGAGTTCCAGAGAGAGGCAATCACATAGGACCTGATCGAAATCTTGTACAACATCTACATCTCATAAGTAGCGATATACCCGAGCAGAACAACAATAATCTTGGTCATCTTCAACCTCAGAACAATGATGGGGAAACTGTGGATCATATAGGATCTGATCAAAATCTTGTGCAACATGTAGATCTCCTAAGTAGCGATATACCCGAGCAGAACATCAATAATCTTGGGCATTTTCAACCTCAGAACAATGATGGAGAAACTGTGGATAACAATCAAGAAGGTGTTGAAAATAGCGATCCTGTCAATCAGCAGGACAATAATGACGATCAACAGCAGGATGAAATTGCTAATTATTTCAAAGCTAAACGGGGTACATTTGTATCCTGGGATGAGTATGTTGTTCCATGGACAAATATGCCTGGAGTAGACGTTATTGCTTGTCATAATGGAACTGCAACGGAAAGAAATAAACAAAATTTAGTCCAGTCAGTAATTACAGAAATGCGCTTTTACAACGTTCTTATTCGCCGACAAGACCTTAAAACCATAGCAAAGCAGTTCAGGATTACCTTTCCAAATGTGTTTAAAGATTTAGACGAAGATGGAAGAATATTAGATAATGGTTATAATGGAATTCTAAGAAAATTAGAAGATCATAATAACTATCTAAATAGAGCTCCGAATCGTCGTCCAAATCTAACAGATCAATTAAATATTAAATTGAAAAACCGACGATCTTTACAAGCTGTTCAAAGTGGCACGATTAATTGGCAACCGCCACAAATCACTGAAGGCGAAACGGAAGAAAGTATTGAAAATAATCGACTTTTTTTATGTACTTACAATTATGAAAACGTCCGAAAAATAATTTCTGGAAGTGAATTGGACACTAAATTAAATTCCACTTACCCAATGCAGCGTCTTTTCTTAAATAATTTTCAAAATCCACTGAATGTTGATGATATTGAGAAAAATTGGTCGTTTTTATTTCATGAAAGTTGCCTGCTTTGGCATTTTGAAAAATTGACAGGCATTTCTCTTGACCAAACGTCAGAAAAATATGAATTAAAAATCAAAAAAATCCTTTACTATGCACAATGGAAGTTAAAAATTCAGTATGGAACCGAAGTAAGAAATATGACCTTTGAGCAGAGACAAACAGAAGCTTTCAGATGCATAGAAATTCTCTTACAAGAGAATGAAACGAGCATATTTAGTGATTGCAATGTAAGTAATAATTTATTTATTTATATTTATTACAGGATCCCTTTCGCACAGTATTTAAAAGTTTTAATATATTATATAATAATAATAATATAAATAATTATATAATTATAAAATATTATAATCATAAGTACTGCTGGATTGTCCAAAAAATTCAATTTTATTTTCCCAATATTTTAAATTATTTATAAAGTGAAATAAATAAATAATTAAACTACCTAAGTATCTATACGTTCTATATAATATACCTATTGGCCTACGTATTTAACTATATAGCTTTTCTAAATACAATATGTTTAACTACTTTTTACTTTTCAGGCCAGAGTGGATGAACGTACTTGTGTGTCAGAAACAAAGTTTGCCTTCATTGCAATTCGAGGTAACTATTATCATTTATGTCTTATTATTGTTATTATTATTATTATTATTATTAATTACTTTTACAGTTCCAGATGAAAATGAAACAGAGAACGAGAATGAAGAATTACCCAAAAGGTAATTATCCAGATAAGCGGCTTTTCCCAATTTCGCTTATTTTTGGATAATTCTTTTTGGAAAAGCTTTCATTTAGCTAGAATATGAAAAATTCGTTGGGGGAAGACGAAAAAGTGCATAACCGGAAGTCAGGGATGGGAAACAAAATTAAAATTTTCGTTTTTGTGATTTTTCTTGGTAAATATTAAAAATTTCAAAAAATGTTCTACATAAAAGTTGTAGATCTTGATAAAATACTACTTTTATGTTCTATACATTTTGTTCGTAAATTGAATATATTTCGAGAAAAACGCAAAAAACTGAAAATAACCATAAAAATGTAGTATGTAGAAGGGCTTTTCTTAAATTTGAAAACTTTCAGTTATTATCAAAAAAATCAAAAATTTCCTTCCGCAGGGTTGAGCAGTTGACGATTTTTGAATTTTTTGGTAGCTGCCCAACTTTGCTCGATAAAATTTTCAGAAATTTCAATAAGCAAGGTTGGGAAGTTAACAAAAAAATGGCGCATTTGTCAACTTATCTTCATCGCGAATTTAAAACCTTAAGGTGCATTCACATTTTTGTTTGTGGAAAAGTGAGTATAAGAGAAATATCCCGTCGATAAAAATGACCAAAAAGTTCTGTAAAGGTGTATCTACAATAGCTAACAAAACACAATTTTTAAACCTTAAGGTGCTTTCACACTTCGATACTAAAAGGTAATTTAAACACAATACTACTTTCATGTTCTATACATTTTGGCCGTAAAGTAAATTGAGTATTTGGTAATTCAAGAAAAATGCAAAAAACTGAAAATAACCATAAAAACGCATAATACAGAAAATACACATACATCTGGTAGGGTCCATTTACTAACAGTCATAGAAAGAGAGTCAAGTTGACTTTCTAGTTGGTACTAGAAGGTACCGAACCCAGACCGCCCCCCTCCAACATGTCTATAAAGAAAATGCCTTTTTAAGGTGCCTAGAGAAGATGTCACTCGGAGGCGGGCGAAGCCCGCCGCATCTTTTTCTTTTACCATTTTTAATGTAGAATGGAGTCAAGTTGATTTTCTAGTTGGTACTAGAAGGTACCGAACCCAGACCAACCCCCCTCCAACGTGTCTTTAAAAAAATGCCTTTTTAAGGTGCTTAGAGAAGATGCCACTCGGAGGCGGGCGAAGCCCGCCGCATCTTTTTCTTTTCCCATTTTTAATGTAAAATGGAGTCAAATAAACATTCTGGTTGATACTAGAAGGTAGAATATCAGGTCTGGGTTTGGTACCTTCTAGTATCAACCAGAATGTTAATTTGACTCCATTCTACATAGAAAAGCAAGAGGACTTCTCTCTAAACGTGAAGCGGAACTAGGTGCGGCGGGCTTCGCCCGCCTCTGAGTGGTCTCTTCAAGGGACACCTGTCAAAATTTTTTTTTTTTGTTGTAAGGGGGATTGGTTCTGGGTTCTAAGTACCTTCTAGTACCAACTAGAAAGTCAATTTGACTCCCTTTCTACATAGAAAAGCAAGAGGACTTCTCTCTAAACGTGAAGCGGAACTAGGTGCGGCGGGCTTCGCCCGCCTCTGAGTGGTCTCTTCAAGGGACACCTGTCAAAATTTTTTTTTTGTTGTAAGGGGGATTGGTTCTGGGTTCTAAGTACCTTCTAGTACCAACTAGAAAACCAACTTGTCTCCCTTTCTATGACTGTTAGGGTGAAATCCCATGACAGCGTTTTGCGTTGCGTTTTGTAACTAGGCCATGAGTGCAAATAGAGCGAACATATATCTGCGTCTCTCTCACATTCGTGTCCTAGTTACAAAATGCAACGTAAAACGCTGTCACATTTGAGATGTTCGATACTCAAGGATTTAGTTTCACATTTTGGAATTGTCACATTTGAGAAGTTCGACACTCAAGGAACAATCTTGTCTTATCGTGCTGAAGGAAGCTGCAATTTTCACTTATATTCGTTTCAACCATGGACTGTCAAGGCTGTGAATTTTCGTGCTTTCAATTTTTAAAACTTCTAGATGACGACAAATCGTTAATAGAATTTTTGAAAGAACACAACGTGATTAAAAAAAATGTGATTTGCCCGCATTGTCAAAATCCTGCAATCTTCAATGATCGAGATTTTTTTTGGAGGTGTCAAAAAACATCTAAAATAAAAAGCGGGAAAAAGACAATTGAGAAGAAATGCAAATTTAAATTGTCTATAAAAACTGGCACGTGGTTCCAAAGATCTGCTCTTTCTTTGGAAACTGCATGCAAGTTTATTGCTTGGTATGTATTCTTGTCACCTCCTAGGCAAGACATTATAGTAAATGAGCTGCAAATTTCCCAAACTACTTATGTAGATTGGGCAAATTTTATTAGGGAAGCCATTTTCTTATGGTGTATAAATCATTCAGAAGGAAAATTGGGTGGCCCTAATAAAATAGTCGAAATCGACGAAGCGAAATTTGGTAAAAGAAAGTACCACCGTGGTCGAGTAATTGACGGTGTTTGGCTTTTCGGCGGTTTTTGTCGAGAAACAAGGGACATTTTTATTGTTCCTGTACCTGACAGAACTGGTAAAACTCTTCTGTCAGTGATTAATGAAAAAATTGTTAAAGGGACAACAATAATTTCCGACTGCTGGAAAGGTTACAACTCTGTGGACCAACATGAGTTTGAGCACCTTACGGTCAACCACTCCTGCAATTTTGTGGACCCTGACACTGGTGCTCATACTCAACACATTGAGCGAACCTGGCGCGATACACGAGCGGCAATTCCGACTTATGGTCGACGGGAAGAACACATGGACGGGTATATTGCAGAGTACCTGTTCAAAAGAAAGTTCAAGGATTTTAGAACTCGCTTCCATAAAATCTTTGAAATTATTCAATATGCCCAAGATCCAAACGAAGTCGCAGAAGTGGAATAAATTTAGCACAAAAACCAGCATTTTATGCTTGCTAAATTGCAATCAGCCCTTTTCAGGGCTCCGACAGAAATCTATTCTCTGAAACAAATAGTTTTTTAGAATTTGCAATCAGCCCTTTTCAGGGCTCTGAAGGGGCTCATGTCAGGGTTCGGTAACTTCTAGTACCAACTAGAATGTCAATTTGACTCTCTTTTTGCATTAAAATAGAGAAGGAATCAAGTAGCGGCCCGCCTTTGTTGTGGTCTCTCCTTAAGGCACCTTAAAGACGACTTTTTTTGCGGCGACACGTTGGAAGGGGCTCGGGTCAGGGTTCGGTACCTAGTAGTACCAACTAAAATGTCAATTTGACTCTCTTTTTGCATTAAAATAGAGAAGGAATTAAGTTGCGGCGAGTTTCGCTAGCCTCCGTTGTGAACTCTTCAGGCACCTTATTCTTCCCTACATCATTATTAAGGTTTTTTTTATTTTTTGAAATTTCTCAAAAAATACTCAATTTAGGAAAAATATGTATAGAATAAAAAAGATGTATTTTGACATGATCTACAACTTTTATGAAGGAAATTTTTTGATATTATTAGTTTTGACCGAGTTATGTGCAAAAAACGAAAATTTTAATTTTGTTTCCCATCCCTGACTTCCGGTTATGCACTTTTTCGTCTTCCCCCAACGAATTTTTCATATTCTAGCTAAATGAAAGCTTTTCCAAAAAGAATTATCCAAAAATAAGCGAAATTGGGAAAAGCCGCTTATCTGGATAATTACCCAAAATATATATCAATATTTAATTTTTTTCGAAGGACGAGTTAAATATAGGTGCAATTCACTACTTCGGGCAATTCAATTACTCATTGGAATATATTATACATTTAATAAAACATATCCGAAATGCCACGGATCAAAACTGCTTTTTATTGAAATGTTTTCTGTGAATTTACAGTTTCCTATGCAACAACTTACATTTTTTTTGTTTTATCACGAAAAAATATAAGTTTACCAATTTCTGTAATTTTACAGAATTTATCGGGAATTCTACATAACCTATAAGTAAGACTACAAATCTCTGTAATTTTACGGTTCTTTTTCGTAATAACGCTACTTTTATAGTAGGTAATATTTGTTACAGCATTCAGATTGGTAAAAGTACAGAAAATTTTTTTACAGTGTACATACATGAGAAAGCAAAAAAATTAAAACAACAAAATGGAACCAAAATATCTTTTCAGTTCAATTGAACGACTTTTTATTTTTTATGTAATGACAGACCCGAAAAACCCCCCAGTACCGAGTTTGGTCAAATTTTAATGAATAAATAAATGTATGCATCTAAGGGTTAATATATAGTCCCGTTTACTGTGATATAGCGATATATTCATCAAGCTTGTAAATGGAGCAAATACTTTTAGAAAATTTTGGAAAAATTGGATATACAACTTGTTTATCAAAATTTTTGAACATATTTGAATTTTTGTTATGAATACTATTATTTATGAAAAAAATTGAATTTTATAATGAATTTTATTTGAATTCCTCAAAATAAATGAACTTTGTCCAAGATTATTGTTATTTATTTACATAGGTTATTAGAAATGTTGACCACATTTTTTTTTAGATTTTTTGAAAATAATTGAATTTCTGACAAGAATTTAAGTAATTTTTAAAATTTTAAATAATTGCATTCTTGTTATAATTATTATCCTTTTTACAAATAATTACAAACCTTTTAGCAAAATAATATACGTAAAATTTTGTTTAATAATTTTCCTGTTTTTTTTACACAAATAATAAAATCTCACATTTCGACATTTGTTAAATAAAATCTTTTAAAGAAAAACTTTTGGCTTATTATAGAATGAAATGAAAAAATATTACATGATTTTGATTTGTTTATATCTATAATTTTTTATACTATTTACTGCAATATTATTTTTTTCAAATGAGGACAGTAATTTGCATAATGAATGCAAAAGACAGAAGTTGTTAAAGTCAATTGCTTTCGACAATATAAAGTTTTAAAAACATTATTTTGTATGCATTCCTACGTTCTGCTTCTATTTCAATCGCTCGCCCTGTGATATTCACGCTTGGGAACAAAGCCGCGTTTTCTCGTGGACAAAAAAATCTGCTTATTTGTCATTTCCAATATTTTTATTAATTAACAATTTAATTTTTAATCTTTTTAAAAAATTATTTTAATGAATAACAAAATTAAAAAAAATGTTTTTCATATTTTTTGTTTAAATTTAACATATTTTATATTATGTATATTTTTATAAACGAAAATCCTTTTATTTATGTTTCTTGTAATAATTTTTATTATTACAAAATATAAATTTTTAATCATTCTCAACAAAATGAAAGTTACTGCCCTGTTTTATCATACTGTTATGCCTTTACGTAGGCAACCCGCTTTACTCCACCTTTCTATGGGGCGGCCATTTTATCCCCAAATCAAGTCGCCTACATCTGTCAATTGAAATCGTAGAAATAAGATTGTGGCTCATATAAACATCTAATCAAGATAAAAAAAAGTTTTTAAATTCTCTATTTAATTTCACTTCCCAGTAAAGGCCCACTTTTTCGATTAAGTGCTTAGTTTTCTTTTAAAAAGTGATCAAAGTGGAAAAATACAGGAAAGTGGGGGAGAGTAGGTTGGCAACACTTACCAGTTCTCGACCTACAACGCCGTTTAATGGGCGAATTTTGAGTAACAGTGAACTTCTAGTGAAAAAGATGTACATTTCGGTTCAAAAAAATTATCAGGAAATAATAGAATTAATAATTATTTAGTGTTGAAATAGAGAATGTTTAAAGTTTGTAGCTACGCTTATATCACGCGTCACTCATCATAGTTTCTTAGGAGTGTTGCTTTATAGGTTATGGCCTGTAGCGCGTGCTACACGTTCAATTGCTATAAATTTTAAACATTCATAAATTCAACACTAATTAATTATTAGTTCTAAAATATTAAAGAAAACTTTTTTGGACCCTAATGAACGACTTTAACACTAAAAGTACATTGTTACTTAAAATTCGCCCGTTAAACGAGAGCCGTGAAGGATGTAATTCATGTTTTTTACATTAATAAAGAAAAAAAATTAATAATAATTTTTTTAGAAAGAAAATAACTTTTTTTTTAAATTCGTAGAACATTTTAAAACGTATTTTCCATTTTGTTTCATTAAAAAAATTTGTCTGAAATATCGTAAGTTGAAGTGAAAAATGTCATTAAATTTACAGTTAAAAAAACAGTTTTTCCCAAATATTTGGGAAACTATAATAAATGGAAAAAAATTTCATAGGTAAAAAAGACGCACAATAAAATTTCCTGTAAGAATATGTATTAAAAATGTTTAAATTTAGAAGTTAAATTTTGAGTGTCTAGGCGACTTATATTTCGGCCGAGAAATATTCACGTGCCCTTTTACGATTTATATTAGCTGTTTAGTTTGCCTATTATTTTTTTAGTGTAAGATAATTATAAAGCATAATTGTTATTAAAAACTATAAAAAATCATATTCCATACTTATAAAAATAAAAAACAATCGTTTTCTTAAAGAGATTTACGGTCGATTAGAATTTCTATTTTAATCAGTGGTGCCAGACGGCGGATACAAACGGCCCCCACTCTCGCGGCGAACTTACTCCTTCTATATGACCACACACTGAGACGCATGATTTTCCCCTAATCGCCAAGTGGTCGAATGTTCAAATGGTCGACTACCAAATCGTCGAATCGTCATTTTGTCGAATGCTTAAAACGTCGAATTGTCAACTGGTCGAATGCTAAAAACATCGAATCGTCAAATGGTCGAATGTTCAAAACGTCGAATCGTCAAATGGTCGAATGCTAAAAACGTCGAATTCTCAAATGATCGAATGTTGAAAATATCGAATCAGCAAATGGTCGAATATTCAATACGTCGAATGGTCATTTCGTCGAATGCTCAAAACGTCGAATTGTCAACTGGTCGAATGCTGAAAACATCTAATCGGCAAATGGTCGAATGCTAAAAACATCGAATCGGCAAATGGTCGAATGATCAAAACGTCGAATCGTCATTTCGTCGAATGCTCATAACGTCGAATCGTCATTTCGTCGAATCCTCATAACGTCGAATCGTCAAATGGTCGAATGCTCAAAACGTCGAATCGTCAAAAAGTCGAAAAATTTGTTTGATGTAAGTTAACATTAACTTAAACCAAGCAAATTTTTCGACTTTTTGACGATTCGACGTTTTGAGCATTCGACCATTTGACGATTCGACGTTATGAGGATTCGACGAAATGACGATTCGACGTTATGAGCATTCGACGAAATGACGATTCGACGTTTTGATCATTCGACCATTTGCCGATTCGATGTTTTTAGCATTTGACCATTTGCCGATTCGATGTTTTCAGCATTCGACCAGTTGACAATTCGACGAAATGACCATTCGACGTTTTGAACATTCGACCATTTGCTGATTCGATGTTTTTAGCATTCGATCATTTGAGAATTCGACGTTTTCAGCATTCGACCATTTGACGATTCGACGTTTTTAACATTCGACCATTTGACGATTCGATGTTTTTAGCATTCGACTTGTTGACAATTCGACGTTTTAAGCATTCGATCAAATGACGATTCGACGATTTGGTATTCGACCATTTGAACATTCGACCACTTGGTGATTAGGGGAAAATCATGCGTCTCCACACACTGGGTGTTGCCGACATTCGCTCTCTGAGTGCTCTGAAACTACGAAACATGATTGGTTAGATTAGGGGAATTGAGGATTTTGATTGGCTACGACTCTAACTCGACAGTTTCGTGCTCTGCTTTTTCGCTCCATGGAGATATACGGAGCGTAAGAGCAGAGTACGAAACTGTCAAGTTAGAGTTGTAGCCAATCAAAATCCACAATTCCCTTAACATCATTCACAATTCCCCTAATACAACCAATCATGTTTCGTACTTTCAGAGCGCTCAGAGAGCGAATGTCGGAAACACACACACTATCATACGCGTGGCTTTTGCTCTCGTCGGTGAGCCTCTTTTTCGTTTTTCTCATTGATCTCTATTATAAGGCTGCGGTTACACCTCTGCAGGCAGCCTGCCTGCCTGCAGGTTGTCATGGTAACGTACAAGAGTAAGAGAGTCAGTGACTTCAAACTTCTCCTTTACTCTCTTTGCTCCTGCCTGCGCAGGCAGGCAGCCTGCAGAGGTGTAACCGCAGCTTCACTGGATGGGCGACACGTCTAAAACTGCGATAAAATGAGACGCATGATTTTTCCCTAATCACCAAGTGGTCGAATGTTCAAATGGTCGAATACCAAATCGTCGAATCGTCATTTTGTCGAATGCTCAAAACGTCGAATTGTCAACAGGTCGACTGCTAAAAACATCGAATCGTTAAATGGTCGAATGCTAAGAACGTAGAATTTTCAAATGATCGAATGCTAAAAACATCGAATCAGCAAATGGTCGAATGTTCAAAACCTCGAATGGTCATTTCGTCGAATGCTCAAAACGTCGAATCGTCAAAAAGTCGAAAAATTTGCTTGGTTTAAGTTTATGTTAACTTACATCAAACAAATTTTTCGACTTTTTGACGATTCGACGTTTTGAGCATTCGACCATTTGACGATTCGACGTTATGAGGATTCGACGAAATGACGATTCGACGTTATGAGCATTCGACGAAATGACGATTCGACGTTTTGAACATTCGACCATTTGCCGATTCGATGTTTTTAGCATTCGACCAGTTGACAATTCGACGTTTTGAGCATTCGATGAAATGACCATTCGACGTTTTGAACATTCGACCATTTGCTGATTCGAAGTTATGAGCATTCGACGAAATGACGATTCGACGTTTTGAACATTCGACCATTTGACGATTCGACGTTTTGAACATTCGACCATTTGACGATTCGATGTTTTTAGCATTCGACTTGTTGACAATTCGACGTTTTAAGCGTTCGATCAAATGACGATTCGACGATTTGGTATTCGACCATTAGAACATTCGACCACTTGGTGATTAGGGGAAAATCATGCGTCTCGATAAAATTAGAAGCCCGGAAGGCGCCATGTTTTAGATGCCCACTTTACAAAAGCAGGCGAGAATTTTAAAATTACAAAGGAGGTTGAAATACATTTAATATGAAAAAATCCTTAACTTATTTTAATAATTATTAAATTATTTTATTATTATTAATAACTATAAATAATAATAATAATAATAAGTAAATAAAAATTATTAAAATTAACTTAATTTACTTAAAAATAATTAAATATTTGACAAGTTGAATTTAAGTTTTATTTAATTTTTTTTCACTTGGTAAGATTTCACAAAAAAAAAAATTACTTAATTTAATTTGGTAAAAAAACTAAAATTATTCTGCATTATACATATAATGTTTATAATAAAACAACAGTGAGTAAAATATTACGCCTCGGCAAAGAAGCAAAATATAACCTAAAAATACACAATTCAATAATATATTCACATTTTTTTTAAATATATAGGGGAGACCGGGGCTAAACCGGACAAGTCAAATATTTCCGAAACCGTGAAGAATTTCAAATCATGTAAATAACTTATGAACGCGCAATTTCGTGATGCATATGCTGCATGAGGTTTTAGGGACGTGTCATTTTTCTTGTAATAATAGTTGCCGTTAATATATGAAAATGTCATTTTTTGAGGTAAAAGTAAAAAAAAAATTTCTCATTTTTTTGGGTTTTTATCGTTAAAGTTAAAGTGCAAATATCATACTGCAATTTTTCTTTTAGCTCAAGGTGTACTGAGTTTAGTAGAAAAAAAGTTTAATGGAAAAAGGTTAAGAAGAAAAAATATATTGCAGGTTAATTATAAGATGACGGTGTGGGGCTGAATCGGACATCGTGGTAAAAAACAACCAAATCTTTGAATACTTTAATTTATTTTATACTAATTAACTATTTTATATTATATTCTTTGCATATAACCATTTTATAAATAAATAAATAATTTATATTAAAACTCGAATTCGCAAGCGAGTTGTTACAAACAGACAAGTCTGAAAACTGTAATTCATTTTATATTATATTAATTACCGATTTTACAGTTTAAATTATATTCTTTGTATAGAAGTATCTGCAAATAAATAAAAGAAGAATTCATTTGACTTTTCTACAAAAATAAACAAAAATTTGTGTCTTATTCTTAAATTAATTAGCCGTGTCCTATTTAGCCCCATGGGGTGTCCGGTTTAGCCCCAACAATTTTCGTATTTTCGTATTTTCGTTTTCGAGGTAGTCACCTTCGAAGCAATATATCTCCAAAGCTACTGTAGTTTTTTAAAATCGAACAAGTGCGATTTGTAGGTGAAGGTACAAGCTTCAAAACGGTATATTACTCTTTAGCAAAAAATATATTTTTGTATGAGTTTTCTGGTCAAAGACCAAATCCGTCCGATTTAGCCCCGGTCTCCCCTACTTACTTATAAAAAGAAAAACCTTTCGCTTCCTATTTCCCACAAAAAGGCCAACGCAGAATAGATCTGTAACCGGAACCGCAATCGTAAGCGTAACCGTAAGAATGAGTTAAAGAAGGATAAACAATGTACCTATCCTTCTCTAACTCATTTTTACGGTTACGCTAACGATTGCGGTTCCGGTTACAGATCTATTCTGCGTTGGCCTAAATAAACAAATTAAAACCATATTGGTATTTATACACGGAAAAAAATTTCAGGACGCGAACGAGCAATATTGGGAATATAATTAAAATAAAGAACAACATAACCAACGTTGTGAATTAAACTTAACTACATTAGACAAAAGTTTAGCCAATTCAGTGATAGTGAGCTTTGGTTGAGTGCAATTCGTCAGCCATATTTGAATTTCTGACAGCATAAACATCAACTTTTGAGTTTTCAGTTTTAAAACATAGTATTAATTTCAATAATATACTTTAAAATTTTTGTAATTTGAAACATACGATTGAAAAAAATTAAAATGAGCATTTAATTTTACTTTTGCGCAATTAAAATTGGTTCTGTCATAGGTTGTTTTCAAGTAAAATTCAATATCGCCATTCTAACGATAATGCCAATATCGCTCGCTCGTTTTTGACGAAATGTTTGGCTGTTATAGCGAAAAATTTCTCCATTTCAGTTGTACTTTTTTCCGTGTATACATGAAAAAGTTAAAAATTATTTAATTTAATCACTTAAGACGTACGAGAGAAGTGTCAAAACATCGAACAACACACACTATATGCAAAGAAAACTTATACGGCAACTCACATAATCAAGTCGCTCTACGCTGTTTCACCGGCATCTAAAACATGGCGTCGATGGTTTCAATTATTTTCACACCGGAAGCTACTTTTATACATAATACTTCTATTAGAAGTATTGTTTCCAAGTTTATTATTAGAAATTTAATATTCACCATGCAATAAATTCATAATTTCTTATTCATTACATAAAATATCAATTCTAAATTAAAATTAATAATTAAAAAACAAGTTAGAAGTCAATTAATTATAATTTATTATATTCTCATCACATGTTAAAGTATTAGTTTTGGTCGAAAATTGACTTTCGCTAATTTCATGAAATCTCGACGTTTTGGGGTCCCCTGAGTCCGAAAAACATGGTCTAGAAAAAGTGTCTGTCTGTAGACACAATGGTGTTGCCACGATAACTCTTGAAAAACTTATTGCATCAGCTTGCAACTTTGCATGCACAAAAATAGTGTTAAAATACAGATCGAGTTAGTTATCCAGCCATTTTCGTCAAAAACTGCACAAACTACAGTAGTTTCAAAATTTTGAAAAATCAATTTTTTCAAATTTCAGAATTCTTTATTTTATATTACTTTAGATTGGAAAAATTCAAACAACTTTTCTCTAAAACGTTTTTTCATAAAAAGTCAAATTTCGAAGTTATATGCTCTTAAACAGTAAAAAAATATTTAAAAATCCTAAAATAAGGGTAAAAATCGACATTTCTCAAAGAGAAAAAAATTTTTACATTAATTCCCATATATTCTGACCCCATTATACTCAAAAAACGCTCACATTAGCAAAAAAAACTAGTAATTTCCGGAATTATATTTTTTAATATACACTTCATTCATTATTAAAAATAATGGATTAATGGATGGATTTTACTTAAAACACTAAAAAAATTGAATTTTGGAAACGTTATAAATGATTACAAAAACTTAATTATGTTCACAAGTTTTTTTAATATTCTCGTTGAAATTTCAATTATTTTAAAAATTGTTAACAAAATTTTTGGCAAAATTCAATTATTTTTTTTTAAATAAAATTTTTTCCAAAAATTAAATTATTTTAAAAAATTTTCCTCAATTTTATGTCAATTCTAATATTTAGAATTTTTTAAATAAATTTCTTTCATCTTAAAAATGTAATTAAAAATCGTCAAACTAAATTAATTACTTCGTATCATTAATGTAGTAAAAACAATGTTACTTTAAAAACCTGAAAAATTTCCATTTTTTAAACTGAAAAATCAGGAAAAATGCTTGACAACCCTCATCAAGTGTTCAATAAATTTCTCAAGCAAAACAAATAATAAAATAAAAATATTTAATGTCAAAATAAGAATAATGGTAATATATTTAAATTATTTGAGAATTTCTGAAAATATTATTATAAAATTGAGGTATCCAAAGATTGTTTTATAAATTAAAAATTGTTTTATTTATTTATTTTCTATTATAATTTCAATAATATAGTTTTTACCAAACAGAAATTCTGTAAATATTTTTTCCAAAATAAATATGAAATTTCCTAATCAAAATTTTATTTATAACTTTTTTTCTGCTTAAAACTTGTACTTTGTTTATAAATTGTCATTGAGAAGCAGAAAATGTGCAAAATATTTTCTAATTTTAATTTTCCAACTGTTTTTTAATTTTTTTAGAAAAATGAAGAGATTAATTACCTAGTCCTAAAATGTTTGTTACAAAAAGCTCATTTTTCTGTAATAAAGAGAAATAATGAAAGATAACATTAATTTTTGTAGATTAATAAAAATAGTTTTGTATTATTTGAAAAATATAAATACTATTTCTAAATAAAATAAATACCTATTATTAAATTTAAAAAGTAAGAGTGAAAAAATAAAGAAAAATAATATTATCTAGTATCTATGCCGCAACAATTGTTTCGGCATCTATTAATCGAATCGGAACTACATGGATAACCTTACTTGCGTTACCTAGAACCCAAAACTTCTAATGCGGAAATAGGAAACGTTGATGGTAAAGTAGATATTATTTACATATCACTTTACCATAAATATTTATTAAATGGCAATTATTTATTGTGCAATTAGTCTTATTAATAGATTTAATTAATATATTTACGTTCTTTTAATAATAGAAACTATTATCTCTTCAATTCACAACGTTTCCAGAAAGTAAATACAAAAAATAATATTGTAGTGGAATTGTCACACATTTAAGTTAATTATTAATTATATAGAGCTTTCTTTGTAAAAGTATTTAAACAATTTTACTCTCTGAATGTTCCTTTTCAATTTCCAATAATTTTTTTCATCAAATTCTGTCTATTAACAGACTTATAAAGCCGTTTGCCAAATGTTTCCCAAATGTATCTCCAATGTATACTTACGTGTGAAGACATAATATGGTTAATCACTTTTGCCAAGATAGAATCGTTAGAAGTTAATCTAGTCAATTCAAAAGAATAGAACTCCATATTTTTTCAAGAACTTTTAATATAATCCGTATTATACACAATATGACTTTTCTACTATTGCTTGTACAGCCATTCCCGATGGTAAAACTCAATCTTAAGTTTATTTTACAACTTATTTTGGCATTGAGCTAACTAATAATGCTAAAAACAGTAATGAGGTCATTTTGGATTTAATTTTTTCTAACCTTATATGCATCTCTTCACATTTCCTCTCTCCTCTAGTCTTTGAAGACTCCCAACATCCCGCTCTCCACATATCTGTTTCCTTACCCAAACAGAAACAATCTCAATACATTCAAAACAATAATACAACGCTACAGAATAAACCTAGATTTAACTTTAAAGCAGCGATTAACAAAATGTAAATTTATTTTTTCATTTAATTATTTCTTCCTTTAATTGAACAAATATTATTTATTAATAAACATTTTAATTTTGGCACATTAAATGACATATTTCTTTAAACGCTTTCTTACAAGCTCGTGACATTAAGATTTTTTTCTTCAATCAATATAACATTTATATTGTGACGAAGTAAATTGTAGTTGCATATCTTTTTATGCAAAATGAAAAGAAGAGTTCTTTTTTTCCTTCTTTATCTTCTTTCGTTTGATATTTATCGTTGGGACAGATTCATCGTTTGGAATTTTTTTTCTCGCTTTTTAACATTTTGCGTCTGCGGTGTTGAGCTTTGGGTCATTATTGTTATTTTTAATTTTTTTCTCTACAAACAACTCAACCTAGATCGTCTTTTTCCTCTCGGAATTTTGAGTCTCAACTCGAAAGTATAATGAAACGCGTAAATGCTATCGATGCAAAAATGTCTAAAAATACTAAAAAGCAATCCTATAATCGGTCTCGCTCGAAAGCGCGTAATCGCGGACGGAATCCAGATTCGGAAAACTCTAAATCTCAGGAATGTTGGTATCATAAAAAATTTGCGGAAGCAGCAAAACATTGTAAAGAACCTTGCTCCTACCATGCAAAAGGAAGGAATTCGGGAAATTGCCGCGTCGAGACTATCGGATCAAACTCAGCTTCTAAACATCTTCACATACGCGACCGTGTTTCCGGCTTGCTCTTCTTATAGATACTGGTTCGGATTTTTCTCTGGTTCTTAAGTTGGAATTTCTGTGTTGCATCAGTTCCGCACCCCATCATAGGTGCTGATATTTTGGCTCATTTCAATCTTGCTGTTGATCTTCGTCAACGTTATCTTGTCGATTCACTCACTCGATTACAATCTAACATGATATTTCGAAACGTTAGTTCACTCAGCGTGAAGTCAATCGACAGTTCGTCACCGTTTTCAAATATTTTAGCGTCGTACCCGGAAATTACATCAACCTCGCAATCACCTATCGCAACAACGCGTAACGTAATCCACCATATCATCACCAAGGGTCCTCCTTTGGCTGAACGCGCTCGTCGCTTGGCTCCACATCGACTTCAAGTAGCAGAAGCGCAATTTAGAATGTGGGTCGCACAGAGCATTTTTTGGCCTTCCAGTCTTGGAAGGCGCTTGGGCCGTTCCGATCCATTTAGCTCCAAAAAGAGGGGGGGTTTCGTGTCTGTGGCGATTTTCGGCGTTTGAATTCCGTGACTGTTCCCGATCGTTATCCGGTTCCGTATATCCATGATTTCGCTTCTTATCTCGCTAATAAAAAGGTTTTCTCAAAGATTGACCTTCACATGGAACACACAAAGATTCCCGTTGCTCCCGAGGACATTTATAAGACTACTGTAATAACACAGCAGTTCACGGATGACTTTGCTATCATCTGAGTTATTTCAGAACCCAGCTTCTTGGGCTGTCGGTCTTCTGGTGATGTTGATGCTCCTGTATTTGTGCTCATAGAAGAGGGAGTTGTACAAACTTTAGTTTGTTTCGGTGTGCTCAAAGTTGTTTTCGAGCCTCTGACATGAATTCCCTTACCTCAGTCGGTGTATTCTTTCTAAAGGAATTCGTTCTGGAGTCTCTGCTCTGCCATGATGCCAAGCATTATTTTCCAACCATCTGCCCACGATGGGGCAGAAGGAAAACCTTGGCTTTGGGTTCTCTACTCCTTTTGGTGCTTCTCTTTATCAAGTGTCGCTGAATCATTTTCAGCCACTATTTCAAGAGTTTCCGCTTCTCCAGTTTCCATTTTCTCGTTTTCGGCATTTTAAATAATTTCATTCTCCATGTTATAGTTTAACCAGCGCATCGTCAGTGAAGGGGCGGGTCGGTATAGTTGGAAACGGGTATACCCTCGGACGTATCCTACTCCAGTTCCCTGAGGCCCAACCACCGCTTAGCCGGTCCCGGAATATACGGCCGGACCGGACTCGCCCGGAGCAATATGGATTCCGACCTCCATATTCACCACAGACTCCCCTGATCAAGGTCCCAAAGGAGCTGGCTCCTGATTCCTTACCTAGGCTGACACATCGGCAAAGTAAGCTCACATCAACCCCTAGGCCTTGCCCACCGAAAACAAGTGAACGAAGTTTCGGGGTACTCCCAGTGGGCCGAGGAAGGAAACAATCATATGGTTGTGATAAGTGTATTGTGAATATGTGTGAAAAAATATGTATAAGTGACGTAATTGTGTGTAACCCATATATGTGTAGAGAAGTGTATGTGTAGGGTGTACTGTTTGGTTGCCCTTTTGTGGGAAGCCCCGCCACCACGACAAGGTCTACCGAACATATCCAAAATGACACCCATGACTGGCAGCGGATAAGCATCCCACCCTGGAGCTCCAACGCCGTCAAGAATGGCAGTAATGTCTGGCTAAGAATATGCATCCAGGCCCAGCACACCCATGCGATCAAAGACGGCAGCTGCGACCGGGAGAGGATAATCATCCGCTTCTCCCAGCACGTCTAGGACATCACCGATGCTCGGAAGTGGACAACCAGCGGCGGAGATTATTATTATTATATTTTTTAGCTTTCTGCAGGGTAGTTAACATAAACTTAACAACCGAATAAATCCAATTGGAAAGGTTATAAAAACAGTAAAATCTTTATAGAGAAACAATTTGTTACAAATTGAAACATACAGGACTCTGTCGATTACCTTCTGTTTAGACATCAGGACTCACATTGACCATACCATATTAAAAACCCATTTATATTAGACCTATTATTCTCCTACGGAACTACCTAGTGGCTTCAGACTTCGAAGATGAATGGTCCCGTTTAGTCGCATACGCGACTCTTCGGTGCCGCTCTTGTTCTGGCCTTATTTTCTTCTTGTCCTTGACAAAGTCTTCTTAACTTCCTCTAGGGCAGATCTGAAGACATTGCAACCTCCTGATCCGGCGACATGTTGGATACTCTCCTCCTCGCCGAACTTTGCCTTGCATAAGAAGCAGCATGGGCTCTTTTTACAATCTGCTGCCTTGTGGCCAGCTTCTCCGCACTTGAAGCACGCAGCCGACCTATCTACTGCTTGCCAGTTTCTGCCTATATGTCCATAGTCAAGGCACTTGTGACACCTTGTGACCATAACTCTCTTACTGATTCTGCAAGACACAAAACCGTTTTGATGTTCCCTATCATCTCCAATCTGGTAGCGTCTTCCTGGGTGGTGACCACGACAGCGAGTTTCATACCTCGTTTATTTGGTCCGAGGACCGTCACCTTCCTGCTCCCTGCTGGTACCGTAGATACTTTGTCTAGGGCCTCCTTGACATCCTGCTGTACGGTGAGGGTGTCCATGTCGCGGATCTCCAGCACAGTCTGCCGGTCCGCCACCTGCACTTTTCCCAGATCGCCGATAATCTTAGTCACCTCTTCGACGAACAACTTCTTGTTTGAAGACCCACCAATCTTAATGATAAGGTCTCCCTTTTTAGTGGGTAAAGCTCCCACAACCCTTGTCTGACTGGCCTCCAGGTCAGCCTCTTTTCGAACTTTCGCCAGTACTTCGGCGAAAGTTTTCCCTTCAGCCACTTTAACGATCACTGTGGCTCTTCCCTTCTTGACCTGATCTGGCTTCGGAACCGTTTTGATCCCCTTACTTCCAGTCTTTTTAAGTCTCTCCTCCTTTTTCCTTCTTTGGATCTTTCGCAGGCTCAGGATCACTTCTCTTCCACTACTGAGCATCTAAGACGACGTTTCTCAACACGATTGCGTTACAACGATCTCTTCTTACTCTGCGATCTTGTCTAGCTTCTTCCGACCAGGTCAATCCCTGGTAGAAAATCTCGTCCTTTTTTGTAGTTGCTGCGTGCTTCACCTTGGTTTGCTGTATGAGCGATGTTATGCTTTTAAGTCCTTCCTTTATTGTCATATTGACTGATTGACATTTCTTTGGACTTCGCAAGACTTTATCATCTTACTGACCTCTTCTTTTATTGCTAAAATGCATGCCGCCTCTTCTACCCGCAGCTTTATGCATTCATCTCGGTCCTTATTGTAGCTAGCAATGTCTCTCCACCTTCTCCACGATGATCTGTGGAACTGCCAACGCGTTGTTGCCCTCCTGCATCCTTGGGCCAGTGACCATCATCCTCACGCTCGAAAGCGCTTGATGATCGGAACCAGTGAGAGATTCAGCCGAAGCATTACTCCGCAGGTAATCTTCCTTGTTTTTACAATCGCTCATACTGGGTGTTTGTCCCGTATCCAGGGACAATCGAGCCTGAACAGGGTATATCCATCTGGCCAGGATGGGCCCTGAACCGCCTCCATTAGTTACATAGACGTTACAGCATTGCCGAAGCGTGGATGCGAAGTCTATGATATCCAGTGTCAGGTGAGCTAAGAAACACGGACCTCGAAGGTCGGTGTATCTCTCCCATGTACCAGAAGTAAACTTTGGGCCATGATCGCTGAATAGACACCATTATTATTATTATTATTATTATTATTATTATTATTATTTTGCTTAGGGAATTTTGGGAAATCTGCGTACAGATACCTTGGATTCAACACTCCAAGGTTCTGTGGGGTTGGTACAATAAAACAAAATAAGGTAAAGAAAAAATAAATAAAGAATATAATAATATAGTTAGATTTAAAATACTGGCGACCTACTGCCAGCCCAACCCACTAAAAACCAGTAACCCTTCTTTTGGAGCCCTTTACCCTCCTTCGGAACTGTCGTAAGACAGTTCGAGGGTGGCGCTCCAACTCTGTCGCTGCTGCGACTTTGTTCTTTACCTGCCGTTCTCCTGCGTCAAAAGTTAAAAAATTTTAAACTTTTTCAATATAAAAGCGGAATAAACAGCACAACAAAAATAAAAAACAAATGTTAAAATAGTTTAAAATGTCAATAGATAAAATATTAAACGGGTCTAAAACAGAAACATATAAAATTAACAGATATATATATATAGTGTCAAAAAATAAAAATTGTATAAGGACAAATAAAACACAAAATAAATTAAAAGTGTATACATACAAATACAACACAAAATAAATTAAAAGTGTATAAGGACAAATAAAAATCACAAAATAAGTTAAACTTGTAAAAGGACAAATAAATCACAAAATAAATTAATAAAAAACAAACAAATTAAAAACTGTTTAAATTACGCTTTTTGGCGACCGTCGAGATCCTTACTCGACATGACCGAGATTATGAAGTTCTCGACTTGCCGCCAATTTCCTTCTGACTGGGTCATCAGCGATACCATGTTCTCCGGTGTAACTTGACTGTTTACACCTTCAAACATGGACCGCCTCTCCAAGTCCCACTTCTTGCATGAGAAGAGGGTGTGCTCTGCGTTGTCCACAGGGAACTGACAGTACGCACACACCTCATTTTCGCGTAATTTAAAGCGATACAGGTACGCGTTAAAACACCCGTGGCCTGTAAACGCTTGCGTCCAATAATAGGAAACCTGACCGTGTTTCCTATTTATCCAGGTGGCGAGTGCCGGGATAAGACGATAAGTCCATCGACCTTTTTCCTCACCATCCCATCTTTCTTGCCATCTTTCTATGAGCCTGTGCCTCGCTTCTTTGCGTATCAGGCACTTGCTTGGTCTTATTTCCTCGTCCAGGGAACTTCTTTCTTTAGAAAAGAGAAACATCTCTTCCCTTTCCCTCGCCAAAAGATCTGCTGGCGGGACGCTTGCAAGGACCTGCACAGCACTTATATGCAGAGATGATACGCGTAGTAATTGATCTCTGCGCTGACAGTATCTTATCACAGATGGTTTGACATCTTTTCCTTCTCAGGGATGGGGCCCACGCTGGTGCTGAATAAAGCATTTTAGCATGGGCGACACTCGCCACCAGTCTTCTTTTTTGTTCACGGGGTCCTCCTATATTTGGCATTAACCGTGAAAGATTAGCCGCACACTCGATCGCCTTATTTGACGCCGTAGCCATGTGGTGGTGGAAGTTTAACCTTCCATCTAACATTTAATTTGCTTACTCCACTTGACCTCGAATCCGTCTATCACGATTCGTGGGAGCTCATAACCACGTCTGCCCGTGACCAGCAGTGCCTCGGTCTTTTCCAGGGCCATTTCAAGACCTCTGGTATCCAGCCAGTCTTTTGCTAGCCTCAGACATTCGTTCACCAATGTCCCAAGAGCCTTCTCACTTTCGGCAGTGCACACGAACAACACGTCGTCCGCAAAGCCGATGATCACCGCACCTTCTGGTAGATCCATTCGCAGAAAGTCATCGTATGATACATTCCAAAAAAATGGACCCACCCTCGAGCCTTGACAAGCCCCACGCTGCATCTCTTCCTTGAGAGTGCAGGTGTCTCCCTCATATATAACCCACCTGTCCCTAAGATAATTATCCATCATCCGCAACAAGTAGGGCGGCATGTTTTTCTTTTCCATCGACTCGATGAGATCTTTCCATCTTGCGGACTTAAACGCGTTGCGTATGTCAATTGCTACCAACGCGCAGAAGCTCTTTTTAATCTGGTTCCAATTTGTTTTCTCCTGCTTTGGATATGTCTACTACTGCCTGGATGGCATCAACTGTAGACTTGCCTTTACAGAAACCAAATTGGTAATCGGATAGACGATTCTCTCCGGTCAAGTGGATTTGCATTCTCTGCAGAACCATATCCTCTAGAAGTTTAGCCATCGTATCCAACAGGCATATAGCCCTGTAGGATGAAACCTTATCTAGAGGTTTTTCACCTTTCCTTAGGAGGACTAACCTCTGTAGCTTCCAGTCGCGGAAGAACTCTCCTCTCTCAAGGCAAAGATTGAAGCATCGAAGCAGAATCTGGGGTGAAGTGTCGATTACTAATTTTAGGATCTCATTACTTATCCCATCGATTCCAGGCGCCTTGCCTGTTTTCAATCTTTTGCCTGCTTTTTGCAGTTCACTAAGTGTGAAGAGTTTTTCCTCTTCGACTTTACAAGAACTCCAGTCCCTTTTAAGGTATGGCTCCGCAGGAGGAAACAAAGAACTTATTATCTTTCTGACCCAATCAGGATTGTCCAGGCCGGGGGTCTTTTGCCTCGTCACTAATTTCTTAGTAACGATTTCAAAAGCCAGACCCCATGGGTCCTAATCGACTTCATCGATTAGGTCTTTCCAGCTACGGCGTCGCGACTTACGAATCACTTTCTTGAGGTTCTTTTTCGCCTCCTTGAAAGCCTCTTTCAGCAAGGGATCTTCCTTAGATCGGGTATATGTCCTTCTTGCTTTGAGGCATTCCTTTCTCAAGGAGGCTAGCTTCTCTGACCACCAGTGCAAGGATTTTCTTACGGGGATGGCGTCTTTGCGTGGCATAGACGCATTGCAAGCGGTGACTATCATGTTCCTCACCGCTCGAACCTCCCCATCCAGACTGCTCGGCCTCTTCACCCAGCCCAAGTCCTCAATTAAAAAGGTTTCTCTTAGGGACCGGACGAACTTTTCCTTGTCGAGTCTCTTCATATTCCACGAGGAGGTTTTGCGACTAGGAACATCCTGTCTTTTTCCTTCTCGTGTGTCTTCCATCGAGACTGAGAACTCAATGTACTGGTGGTCACTTGCGGTATATTCCTCAGAGACCCGCCAGTCGCTTATGCGGCTAAATAGTTTAGACGATACGATCGTTAGATCTATAATTGATCCGATCGCACCTCATCTAAAAGTCCATGTATTGCCTCAGTTTACAGCCAATAAGTCGTTTCTGGAGATCATTTCTCCAAAACGAATTCCTCTCTTGTCGAGTCTCGTCTCACCCCACTCTGTCGACATTGCGTTAAAATCGCCAGTGATGATGACATCTAGCCTGGATTCTGTGAGGCTCGCTTCTAGGTCTTCGATATTGAATTCGAAGTTTGTCACTGGGTCGTTGGGTGAGAAGTAGCAGCCATACATACGTATATTAGCCATCTCTACCCATACGAACTTACTGCTCGTCCTTAGAAACTTGTCAACCCGCAATTCTGGGTTGCACAGCTTTATATCCTGATACCAAGGGGCGAGGTCGCTTCCATGATTCTGCTCACTGCAAAACCGGATATCGACCTCATTCTCCCTTGCTGTTTGCATTAGGAGCAACTGTGCATCCTTACTTGTATGCAGGTTGACCTGCAAAAATTTTAAGGGTTTGCCCTTTTAATCTTTTGCAGTTCTTCACAGTAAACCGGCAGGCTCTCTTTCCGGACTCGTGATCTGTTTCTTCTGGCTTTCCCAGGTCCAAGCAAGTAAGACACTTCGGCTTAACGACACAGTTCTTCGCAAGATGTCCTTCGCCGCCGCATCTCCGACAGTTTTCACTTCTGTCGGGGCCTTTGCAGGTTAAGGGTCGATGTCCTTAACCTAGGCATTTTTGGCACCTAGTCACTTTGATCCTACCAAGCTGTAGCAGAATGTTACTCTCTGCCTTAGCCAGGCGGACCAGGGCGACCTTAGTACTTCTAAAGCGCGGCAAAAGGTGGCACTCTATCTTCAGATCAGGTTTGCCCAGCATATCCCTTAAAACTGAAATCACCTCATCCTCCGTCGTGGTTTCATCCAGCTCCTTGATCTCTAGGCACCTTTTATTTACGAGAGCAGTGACTTCGCATGGTAAGGCGCCTTTTAAAGCCGAGGACAGTGCTTCCGCAAACTTCAAGGTATCTCCATCCTTTTTCACTATCACGAGAACACCCTGTTTGAAGGTTCTTCTGATTTTTTGAATCACGGTACCAGTGTCTTCTGGTTTAACCTTTGATTTTATCAGCGGCAAGATGCCCTCATAAGATTTTTGGTCTCCTGTCGCTATCTTTACCGCTTCCGTAGTTCTAAGCTTCAAAGGGTGTTTTGAGAGCTCTTTTTTCTTGCCTGGGGGCTTTCTCCTTGGAGCTCGTTTTCTTCTCTTTCTAACAACCTTAAAGCCGTCCTCATTGTCATCTCCGTCTTTAGAGACAGTCTCAGCGTATGTCTTGCTGGGTCTACTTGAGGACGTCTCTTTCGCTCCAACTAGCGGCTCAGAATTAAGCTGTGGAGCCTCCTTTCGCTTAATCTTCTTTCCGCTTTGAGCCACTTGTTGAGGACTCTCATCCGGGCTTACACCTTCCCTCGGACGCTTATTTACACCTCTTGCCTTTTCCGAAACCGTATCTGCTGCGCTATTCAAAGTTGCCGCAGCACTTCTCGTTTGCCGTGGAGTTCCTACAGATGGAGTCCGTGACTCTTGGTCCTTGAACGGCTCGGGGATGAAACGCAGGTTTTTACAAATTGTGTAAAACGCACCTTCTAAAACCATCACGCCATCCTGGATGTTCCGACTTACGTTCTTTTGGCGCTTAAATGCTTGACTCACGCTTATAAATATTCCAGGAATAGCCAGGAACTAATTTGCGACATTTGATTCGTAGCATGTCAGCTGGCTATCTATTTGGCTCCCTCCAAAATCATTGGAGCGATCTGCACCGACTATCGAGGCTTGCACCCGATCAGAATCGATGGATAAGTATGGCGCTTCTCCCAGCACATCAAAGACATCGATGATGTTCGGTAGTGGACAACCATCAGCGGGGATTATTATTATTATTATCCTTGGCTAATAAGGTATTAAATACGACAAGTGAAATTATAGTGGATCAAATTAAAAAGAGTATCTTATCCTCAGAGAATCTGATTTCAGAAGCCTTAAAAGCTATGGAAAAAGTTATAATGAGGAAATTCATTGATGGGAAACTTCATAAAATTATTAATTTTCGATTAAATGAGAATTCGTATATTTTCAATTTAGGTGAGATGGGTATTCTGGGCGAAAGAATTCGAATAAATAAAAATTTGATGTAATGCACTTTGTTGAAAAAGTAAAATGTGATATTGAAAAATAATGCCAAATAAGAAATCGATGTATTGGAAATGATTTTTCATTAAATTTCAATAAAAAATAATATAGATGAATTTATAATTCATAAAATTAACATATAATGTAAAGTTTATTTCCCTATTTATGAAAAACTTGTGTATAATAATGTGATAAAATACAATTTATGTCAAATAAGAATTCGAAAATAATAATACATAATGAATTGAGTATATAAAATATTGCTTTTTAGGTTAAAACAAAATGCAATTGATTGTGAATTACAATTCAGTAGTTTTTTTGAAAAAAGATGGGCTGAACTATAGTTGAAAAAGACGTAGGTAAAATTAGCCCGGAGAATGTGGTAGAAAAGATGCTTAGAAATGAAAAATCGTGGAAAAGTATTGCAGAATACACAGAAGATGTACTTAGACAAAAAAAGCTAGAGGAAAGTGTGAGCATTCGGTGACCGGTCAGTGACATACATATTTGTCGCTGGTTAGTCCCTTTCAATGATCATATTAAAATATTTTCTTATGTAATACATAGAAGAACGAGAAATAAAAGATAGAAAGAAGAAACAACCAAGCAGGACAGAAAAAGGCCGAGGCACGGCTAAGAGCCGCCATTTACCATGATAGCTGAAGGAATGGAAAAGAGTTACAGGGTTGCTACGGTCAGGGAAACCCATGAAAACCTGGAATTGTCAAGGAATTTTTTCTCGGTCAGGGGAAACCTGGAAATATCAGGGAATTTTATCAAATATTTTTTTTCAAAAATTGTTTTGACGTATGTGAATGGCGTACATTTCAATTTTTCATTTTTATTCTCACTTCTGATTTTAAAAAACTCTATTAATTAATTTTTCATGTTAGATTCAAAGAAATTTATTAATTACCCATGCAGAAAAATGATGAGGGCCCCACAGTGGTTCAAATCTGCAATTTACTGTTCAAAACAGGCAACACCATTAATTTCTTAACCGATTTTCAAATCTTTTTTTTTAAGTTACTCGGGTTTAAATTTCTAACAACTCTGTGATCGTGGATTTTTTATTGAATTTGTTAATAATTAAATATTTAAACAAGCATATGAAAAGAAAATTTTTTTTATCGAAATATTTTTATTTTTCATGAAATCTAATGGAACAGTGTAAAATAGCAAAAATATGATAGTATAACAATAAAAATATAAAAAAACTATTGCATAAACTTATTGTGTTGCAATTTTTAAAGTTATTAACAAATTAATACATTATTGCAAAGATAATTAATAAAATTACGACGAACTGCAACTATTACTAGTAATTGTTACAAAAGTTACAAATGATTTTTTTAGTTAAAAATTATTTAAACAATTTGTTCATGTTAGTTTAATACTAATAAAAGACCTGTTTTAATAACTATATATATGGGCATTTCCACGCGAAATTTTTCTATGACATTTTAGAATCGGTTAAACATATTTTTTTCTCGTTTCTTATAGAAAAATATAAAACACGTATTATTTTATTTTCTCGTAATTGCCAAAATTTTCGAGTTATGAATTTTCGAAATTTTGGATTTATAAAAGCAGATCTATATTCAATAGCTTATAACTTTGAAAGTATTGAGTTTCGACAAAAGTTGTCAAAGAAAGAACGTTTTGGTTTTTCTTCAACTTTTAAAAGATTTTTAAAAAATTATTTTTTTTAATTTTTAATAAGAAAATTTTTTTTAAATTTTTAATAAGAAAATTTTTTTTAATTTGGGCGAGATTAATTTTTATTTTTAAATATGTTTAACCGATTCTAAAATGTCATAGAAAAATTTCGCGTGGAAATGCCCATATATAGTTATTAAAACAGGTCTTTTATTAGTATTAAACTAACATGAACAAATTGTTTAAATAATTTTTAACTAAAAAAATCATTTGTAACTTTTGTAACAATTACTAGTAATAGTTGCAGTTCGTCGTAATTTTATTAATTATCTTTGCAATTTGCAATAATGTATTAATTTGTTAATAACTTTAAAAAATTGCAACATAATAAGTTTTTTATATTTTTATTGTTATACAATCATATTTTTGCTATTTTACACTGTTCCATTAGATTTCATGAAAAATAAAAATATTTCGATAAAAAAAATTTTCTTTTCATATGCTTGTTTAAATATTTAAATTATTAACAAATTCAATAAAAAATCCACGATCACAGAGTTGTTAGAAATTTAAACCCGAGTAACTTAAAAAAAAAGATTTGAAAATCGGTTAAGAAATTAATGGTGTTACCTGTTTTGAACAGTAAATTGCAGATTTGAACCACTGTGGGGCCCCCGGTGAGGCCCTCGTGGATTGCCCTCTTCCCATGTGGAATCCACGCGGAGCCCTCGAAGGCGTGACATGAAGGGCTTTCCTTCATGGGTGCCCTCGAGGAAAATCCTCATGGATTCCATATGGATTTTCCACGCGGTGCCCTCGTGGATTTTATAATATGCCCTCGACATTATTTTTAATTAAATTAATTATTTATTATTAGCAAATTAGTCCAATTATTGATAAATGACATTCTTATTTAACAACTTTTACTTTTTTAGTTTGGAACGGTTACAAAAATGACCATGTACCCCCCCCTAGAACTCACAGTTTTTCATCTAGAGAGCTAAAAATTGGTACACTTATGTATTTTCACGCGTAGATTACAGGAAAAATATAGCGAACGTGATTGGGATTGATCTTCATAGAGTTTACGACGAAAAACATCAAATTTTGGCAATTTTTCGCAAAAAAGGCATGTACCCCCCCCCTCCCCAGCGCTCACAGTTTTTTACCTAGAAAGTTGAAAATTGGTATGCATATGTGACGCTCCACGGTGAAAGGGACCTTAGCTGCAATAGACAAATTTTACAGGAAAGGCATTTAAAGTAGAACCACTCTGATTGGTCAAGGCGTTCCAATGAAATTCAGCCCCACTACTCATTACACATTGATAGTTGTCCGTGTTACACGAAGTGCACGAATTGTACGTGCATGGCCAGTGTAGTAGTATTAGTAAGTAGAGGGGCAGATTTTCTGATTAACCACGTGTAAACATTGAACAAGCTCATTTTTAAACATTAATAATAAAAAAACCTGTAAGTAAAAATTATTTTTTACTTTTGCATATGAAAGAACAACTCAAAAACTATAGAATGACATAAGTAACTCAAAATTAATTTTTTTGCAGCTAAGGTCCCTTTCACCGTGGAGCGTCACATATATATTTTCATAAATGGATTAAAGGAAAAATATAGCGAACACATTCGGTATCGATCTTCATAATTTTTTCAGCGAAAAACTCGAAAATTTTGAAAATTTCGAAAAAAATGCATGTACCCCCCCCCCCTGGCGCCCACAGTTTTTTACCTAGAGAGCTGAAATTTGGCATACTTATTCGTTTTTATGCATAGATTACAGGAAAAATATAGCGGAAGTGATTAGAATAGATCTTCATGGTGTTTTTATCGAAAAACTAAAATCTCTTTTTGCAAACTCGAAAATTCTTCAACCCTTGCTGGTTCTCTCAATTCTTAATCTAGTGGACTGGTGTTATATATTTTTGTTTATTTTTTCGTGTAGATTCCAACAAACATATAGAAAAAATTATTGGAATTCATCTTCATATTTTTTTTTGCGAAAAACTAAAAAAAAATTTCGTTTTAAAAAAAGTGTGTACCCCCCCCCCCCCTTGGTTTTCACAATTCTTTGCCTATTGGACTGCATTTTTTTTTAATTATGTATTTTCATTTGTAGATTTTAGGAAAAATATAGCAAACATGATTGGATTTGATCTTCAAATTTTTTTTATCGAAAAACTCAATTTTTTTTAATTTCCTCAAAAAATCGTATATTTTACCCTAGCGCTCACATTTTTTTACCTAGAGAGCTGAAAATTGGTACACTTATGTATTTTTACGTGTAGTTTATGGAAAAAATATAGTGGAAATGATTAGAATTTATCTTCCTTACGTTTTGAGCAAAAACCTAAATTTTTTTTTCAATTTTTGATAATAATTATACATATGCTAGTTCTCTCAATTCTTAACCTAGTGGACTGGTGTTATACATTTTTGTTTGATTTTTCGTGTAGATTCCAACAAACATACAGAAAAAATTATTGGAATTCATCCTAATATTTATTTTTTTTTGCGAAAAACTAAAAAAAAAATTTCGTTTTTAAAAAAAAAGTGTGTACCCCCCTTGGTTTTCACAATTCTTTGCCTATTGGACTGTTTTTTTTTATTTTATGTATTTCCATTTGTAGATTTCAAGAAAAATATACCGAACATGATTAGAATTGATCTTCAAATTTTTTTTTAGCGAAAAACTCAAATTTTTTTATAAGAAAAAAATTAGAAGTTTTTAATGGAGGGTACGGAACCCTCGGTTTTAGTACGAGTTCTACTCGCACTTGTCCGGTTTTTTAATTTCATCGTGACAAAAAAAAACTGACACACGCGGGAATTGAGCCTACGACCTACTGAATACCAAACCACTACTACTACTACCACTATGCTACGGGACCTACTTGAAAATAAGTGTGTTATTGTCGATGACTTTTTGACTTGCTTTTGATGATTCAATAAATTATTTATTGTCACTAATACACAATGACAAAGAATTAAACAATTTCATAATAATAAAAATATTAATGATATAATAATAGACCATAAATATTCATGAATTAATACTTTTATCATTTCAAAAAAAATGGCAAAACATTTATGTTAAAAACGCGTTTCCCATAGTTTAAAATTATTAAAAACATTAATTTTTTTATGTAAAAAATTTTTTTTTTGACTTCTAAATTTTTTCTAGTCAATGATGTGGGCAATCCATGCGGGCCCCTCGTGTGGGCCCTCGAGGATTAGAATAATTTTATGAAATATGAAGATTTCGACTATATCAGCATATAGTGACATCTATTAGATGTCAATTGAACTCTTTGGTTTAGAGTTAGGTGTTACTTATGATAATTACTTTCGATATGGTTGTCGATAAGTAATTAATTTTTTTTTTTTTTTTTTTTAAATTAATTTTGATCTGAAAAAATAAGCTGCGTGAACGAATGCACTGTGCATCTGTGAGGACTCGAACCCCAGTTCATAGCTGCCTGTCGCGGGACCTACGCCTATCAATGCACCTTGCCAACACAGCCTGGACGATCACGCTTC